>CABHPQ010163194.1:0-48125 GCA_902168405.1 Peromyscus aztecus | reverse complement strand
AGTGGGGTCGGTGAAGCAGGGTGAACTACTGTGTCCCATACAGAGTTGGTCCTACGGAGGCCAGAGTATAAGATGCATATCTGGGTTGAGCATACTAAGAACTGGGAGAAAAACAGAAAGATGGAACTGCAGAGACGGCTCTGTGCTTGCTGTGGGAGTGTGAGACTCCAAATTAGAATCCCCAGGACCCATGTCAAAGCTGGGCATGAGTGTGCTTCCAAAATCCCGGCACTGGAGAGGCAGAGAAAAACAGATGCCTGTCGCTCGCTGGCAACCAGACAAGCGGAAACACTGAACCGTACATTCAGTGAAAGATCCTGTCTCCAAAACGAAGATTGAGGAAGACATTCAGTGGTGAATTCTGGCCTCCACGTGCATATACGTAACACAAACACACCCACGCCCACATGCACACGTACATTTGCACCCAAAATGCATGCACACGTACACACATACATTCTTTTCAAAGCTGAAACATATTCCTAGAAGATGGCCCTGACTTTCTCACAACAGAAAAAAAAAAAAAAGGACTAAGTCAAATCTACCCCTCACTGCCTTTCTATTAGCTGCTAATGGGTTTAGGACAAGAGGGAACCATTCTCCCTTAACTGTGTGCCCATGGATGGCAGTGCCGGACTCCAGGGTATAATTCCAATCCGATGGTCATACTGGTGGTCCTGGTTAAGCTAAATGGGTCACAGAAACCCCAGAAGGAGATAAACAGGGGTAGTGGGAGAATACACTGTATATATCGAATAACAAAATTACAGTAAAAAGGAAAAAGTAGACCCAATCCAGCATGAAACTTGAAGAATGCAGGACAGCAACGGTCTATGACAGATGATGTAACAATAGCAAGAAAGCACCAACCACAGTAAAATGGGTGAGCACCTCTTTTTCCACCAGCTGTTGTGTGAGGTGACGTTAAAACGTTTCCCATGAGTGGAGAGTCTGCACATTGGACAGGCTCGAGTTGGGCATCACGCAGGGCCAAGAAAATGGGCTGCCTTGATGGGAGAGCAACAGTCTCCAGGCAGCTCTGTAGGACCTGAACTAAGAACTGCGGGCTTCAAGGACCTCGCCGTAGGCTTAAGATAAATGTCCAATGAGTACATTTTATTACCGGTATATTCTATCAATTTTTAATTTTGATTCAAAATGTCTAACAGAAAATATGAGTCCTTTTGGCTATTCATAACACTTGATGATTCTTTTACATATTTAATGTTCTTTTCTTATATCTACTGCTGACCATCATTATTATTTTAAAAGAAGAATTACCCATAGTTCTTGCAGGACTAATTTTTTTATGGTGTTTTAGTGATCTTATGTTTTATAATTCTTTCTGAATATAGCTTCAAATAATGTGTTATTCTGACAGTTGAGAATCCTGCAAAAGAGTTGTGAGAAGAGAACAATTTTTTTTTTAAGATCTACTTACAGAAGAAGTAAAATTTCAATTCTGGTCCCCTATCCCACTCCCGCCCCACACACCATTTTTAAGACAGAGTTTCACTATGTAACCTTGGCTGGCCAGGGACTGTGTAGACTGGCTGGTCTCAAATCTCACAGAGATGCACCTGCCTCTGCCTCCTATGTGCTGGACCTAAAGCTGTGTGCCACTGTACCTATCCATTTCTACCATTTTTTGAAGCAAATATTTGAGGGTTCCTACAGATGTGTGAGAAAGTGTTCATCTTTTCTGTATTTATTTACTCATTCAATAACACTTATTTACTAGAATGCATTAAATTATTCCACATTTTAGAGGCACATTGGTATATATAGTTAGTTTTGTCCTAGAAAACCTACTCTAAACACCCATACAGTTTTCTGAAATAAAAAGACAGAGGGCATTTGATACCTTTAACTATAGTCTCATAAAAATGTGACATACTTGTCTTGAATTAAAAATAAACGGAATAAATAAAAATTTTTCCCTGAAAGTCTCTTGAACTTCCCCGTGGTGCCTGAGACAAAAAATGCAAAACAGAAATCATTGTCCAAACGTTGACAAGATGAAACACGAGCCGCGTATACTGTGTCCACGTGTAGTACTGTGCCACGTTGAGATTTTGACCCTGAGTAACCAAGAGGTGGCCTTTCAGATTCTCATGGAAACCCCGTGTCTCCCGAGGACCAAGTGAGCCTCGCTCAGCAGATCTCGGACGTGGTGAAGCAGCCAGCGTTCATCGCAGGCATCGGGGCCGCCTGTTGGATTATCCTCATGGTCTTCAGCATCTGGCTTTACAGGCACCGCAAGAAGAGGAACGGTCTCACCAGCACGTACGCGGGCATCAGAAAAGGTGTGGCGGCTAGAAAACCTTTTGTCTTAAACTGATAGTATATTACTCATGGAAAACCTTTTGTCTTAAACTGATAGTATGTTTGTTACTCACGGCGCGCCGGCTACCTTTGTTAAATGGCCTGAATACATGAAGGTACTCGATAAGTGCTGATAATTCTCCACGCTGTCCATATCGGACCGTGCTTGTGTTTTTAGAACAGCAACAGAATTTTCCAGGCTCTCAGGACCCTCTTCCTCTTAACTAGGTTTCTTCAAGATCTAGATGTTTGTTTTATTTTATGCTCCTGAGGGAAATTTGAAATCACCTGTCACAGGAATTATGAATTCAGGCTTATTTTTGTTGTTGTTGTCATGACTTGGGGTTTTGTTTTTTATCTTCGTTTGGTTTTTATGGATGAGCACTTACTGCCATGTGCTTATTTATAACAATTGCCCTTAGTGGATACGAATGGCAGGTGTGTGGGCTGCTTTAGGTGGCAAATTGAGGTTCATTTATCATCCACAGATTTTTACACGGAGTTGAATATTTATACATGTTTAACTAGTAGTTTCATTAAGATGTCTACCCAGGTTTAGACAAAGCGCCCTTTGCTTGCTATGATTCACAACTTTGAGGCCACACATGCTGAGAGACTCGCATACCTTTGCAACACGCCCTCAGATCGCGGAGATGCTCGTGTTTAATTTTTATTCTCTGAGTCAGTTCTTCCCACGGTCTGATAGATAGCCGCCCTCTCCATCCCCAGGTATTCCATAACTCTGGTTATAACAGGTCAGCTCTAAGTCACGGTGGCTAACTAACCCCTTCTCCTGTCCTTATTTATAATGTTCCTTGTTGTTCTCGAAATTACCGTGATTTGGATGATAACATTGTGAGTCACCCTAGATAGAGGGCCCATACGTCAGCCCCGATATAAGAGACTTACGTTGCTACAAGGCAGACTTGCTAATAAGGATACTCCTTGCCCAACCGTGACCTCCTTTTTATTCTAACTGTGCCAATGTTTCCTAAGCAAACGCTCTGTACATGTCCTGGCAAAGGGCTGCCGCTGACTAACTGTATGGAAAGTCGTTGGTGTCCGTGGTAGGTGGAACTAAAATGTCCCTCTACATTTAGACAGAACTCTAGGTCAGCAGCCTCCACTTTCTGTACTCTCGCTTGCAAGAGATCTTGACCAAAGAATTGAGCGAGCGAGCGAGACTGTCGCCAGTCCTGTGAAAATGAACCCCTGACCGGCCGGCCCTGCAGCCTCCTTTATATGTAAATCTTCTCGGCCATTGTCATCTGTACACTTTTAACCCCCAGACATGTGTTCTGCCGGTGGCCCTGCCTGTGGAAGAGCGAAGAAAGGCTTCGGGCCAAGGCAAAGACAGTGTGGCTCATTGTGTATACAGAGTGGAACAAAGGCAGGCGCATGCTGGCCACATGAACCTTTGACTCAGAGCAATGGAGAGAAAGAAGGGGTTGGGGTGAGGTGGCTTGGGGAGGGAGGAGGGTACCCTTGGAGACTGGTTTTGAAATCTGACTTGAGTTAGGTAACATAGCTAAGTCATATTTAAATGTGGAGTCCCTTGTACCTTCTGCCTGAGGGACCTCCATCAACAACGTGACTGTGTAAGTATCCATCCAGTGTTTCCGGTGGCAGCTATGTGCCCTAGCCGGATAATTGTAGCGGGTTAATGCTCTCTATTGTCTCAGGATCTAAAGATGTGACACAAAACTCTCCTTGCTCTCCAAAGCATTCCTTTCCTCTACTAATGTCCTTCGAGCATGCCAGTAAACACCTACGTGCATTCATTCCCCAGAGCTAGCCAGCTAATACCATTGTCTTTCCAATTAGCTTCTGTTGAGACAGAAATCATGGAACATAATTATGAATGTGACTTCCTGAGCCCTTGATTCTGAGTTCCTCACTTGGGCATTTTTTTTTTTTTGGAATTGTTTTTCCATGCATTTTTTTTTAAAGTACATTGTGCCATCTTAAATTTCCTATGGCAAAAATAAAAAATAACGCCAGTGACTTTAATGAACTAAGATACAGTGTATTTTAAAGACATCAGTGCATAGTGCCCATTTGCCTATACAACGTCAAGCCCGAGTGTGACGTTTGGATACCAGTGAGGATTTTTGGTATGGCCTCACTGCGTTTCTGTTGGTGTGATGGGCATACCAGTCTACACCCATTCCCACAAATCCCCAACGTCAGCGAGCACACGGAGTGTTAGCTGTGTTGTTGGAAGATTGGGGAATTAAGTTGGGTTTGGGTGGGTACACCCGCTGAGTGCTCGCCTATCTTTATTTGTTCTTTATCTTCACAAACGGGTGAGCAAACGTATCTCCACTGGCCTTTTCTCTTTCCCCGTGCCCTTGTAATCACAAATTAATGTTGCTGTTCTTTCTAGTATGCTAGTACTAAGTGGTTTGCAAAGAAGTGGCCATGCTACAGCCTTCCAGCATGTTCCCGTCAAAGCTCAGCTCCTAACACCAATTTCCTATTGATGCATAAATGGAAAATATACTTTAGCAGTTTTGATACATGATAAATAATCAATATTCTAGCTTATTTCCCTAAAGATTTGTTGAAAGCAATCTTTAATCTGAACGGAAGGAATTTTCCTGCTTTCCTTATTACTAGGCCTCATTTTTACTTGAAGGGGTGAGATTGGAAAATCATCTAGTCTCCTCCCTCTATGAAATAGCATGGAAATTGCTGTGGTGCCCGCCGACACCCAGCAAAGGGAGAAGATGGGGACGTGGGGGAGGCCAGACTGCTACTTTTGAGGTCTGCAGTTCAATTTCAGGCATTATTGATTAGATTAAGATTTATAACTGCAGAGAGAGTGAAGGTTGGGGGGGGTTGGCTGTTATTGTTCTTTTGTTCAGCTTCTAGGATGGCATTTAAAAGATGTTCCGTCTGCTCCTAGAAAGCTTCTAAATATAAAGTATCATAGAGAAATTGGAGTTTGAGCTCCACATCTTTTCCTATCCATTCACAAATTTTTATGATGATAAAAAACAATAAAAAAAACCATGTTTCTCTGTTACTGTGCTGCCAAGCATTTCTCATCAGTAAAGCAGTATGATTTGCGTGATTCTCTCTCTTCTTCCTCCCTCCCTCTCTCTCTCTCCCTTCTCTCTCTCTCTCTCTCTCTCTCTCTCTCTCTCTCTCTCTCTCGCTCTCGCGCTCTCTCTCTCTCTCCCCCTCGCTCTCTCCCCCTTCCAGTAATGAACACTCCACTGCACCTATTATTCCACTTACTAAGCATTTACTTTCAGATGTCTAGATAAGGTTCCAGCACAGCCCTGATAATACTTGTTTAAGAATCCATCATCCAGTGTTTGGAAATGATTAATAGCGGAGGATTCCTGTTTGTACTAAAGCCGTGGGCAGACGCCGTGTTACTAAACGCAAGGTCATTCGCAGGCTAACCCAGACAATTCCCCTCCTGGGAGTATTAGAATGTCAGACACTTCAGAATGGTACCTGTAGAGACAAGCTGCTTTTTTTTTTTTTAGACTTCAGACTTGGTGTTCTTCATATATATCAGCGTGTCAAACCTACTGGCTTGGTTATTTACATTTGTGTTATGTTCAGCTGTCTGCTTGATTTATACTAATGTGATATGTCCCCCTTCTTTCTTCAGCTTAATAACTAGTTTCTGTTTTGTTTTGATTTTTCAGTCCCGTCCTTTACCTTCACACCAACAGGTATCTATTTGTACTTACCCTCTCCTTTCCGTGTGTTAGTTTGGCTCTTCGTGTCATGCTGTTATGTCTCTGGTTTCAGTTCATTCTGAACAGTAACTTGGGGAAGGGACTTACACAGAATACAGTGTTTTGTTTACTCACGCCAGGCATGCATCTGAAGTAGAAATGAATGGTCGGTGTTGTTTTTCATCTACTTAACGCAGTTACATATTCTGCACGCCACATTGCGTCTTAGCCTGTGTGCATGTGCCTCCGTTAAAACAAGAACACTCTTCCTACCCTTGGCATGATTTAACGCACTAATCGTCTCACGGATTAGTTCACACTAGGCAATGCATCTTCCTCCCCTGGACTACAACTTTCAAGTTTTCCAACAACAGGGAAAAAAAACAAACAAACAAACAGAAAAACGCTCTCCTTTTTAGTTCTCTGTCCATAGAATTAATATTCTCAGAGGCACCCCGAATCTCCATCCCACATGAGCAGTGGACTCCATTTCCGACAAGTCAGAGTCCTTGTCTTGGTTCCGTCCAGCTTCTTTCAGAACAGACCCTCCTCTCAAGTCACCTCCAGTCAGAGATGTCCCTGTGGTTATGTGTCCTCAGTTCTAATCCAGTTATTGGGATCACTGGGCACAGTTATCTCTCCCCAGCAGACTTCCAGTTAGAGTTTTTCTAAGTAGCAGAAACTTGGCAGCTTTTAAAAACACATTTCTTCTTAGAAAATGTGTCTGTATTTACAGGAAAGCTAATCTTCTTAACTCCTTGCCTAACTATTTCTAAGTCTTTTTTTTTTTTTTTGTTCTGGCCAAAATAAAATGGATTAATCCCTAAATGGCATTAAAATATGTTTTATCATATCTGATAGAAATATAATGTCTGATAGAAATATAATGTGAAAAGGTTTTCACAAGCCACATATATAGTAGGTCACATTAATTGTCACAACTTGGAATAAGTCTTTGTGTGTGGAAAAAAAAGGTTTATTTGAGAATGTGTCTTTTCTTTATTTCTGTGCCTTCTTCTGGGGAAACAATCTAGCAAGTTTTCTTGCACTCTGAATTTGAGATTATATATACAAAAATCATAGAATTGAGTTATGTGGTACGAAATTCTAAAGAAATCTATGGAGAGGATAATGTACACATACGAATGAGTTGTGCTTAGTAATAGTGTACTGAAATTTTAATTTTGCTTTTTGCAATCATATTTAGACATGAAAAAATTAGGAATGAGGTATAGTTAGTCTAAAAACCATCTTCTAAAATAATCCTAGATGGAGCAAAAATCTGCTCCATCTTGCAGCGGTGTATCGAGTTTCTAGGTGGGAAAGGAGACAGAATGACACTTTGGAAAGATGTTCATGCATAGGATGACTCCTACTATATAAACATGTCTATTAATTGTTCTCTCTCTCTCTCTTTTTATTGTAACATTCTAGTAACTTATCAAAGAGGAGGCGAAGCCGTCAGCAGTGGAGGGAGGTAATTATCTTACTTGTTTTTTTAGATCCGAAGGGGAATTCCAGCCCTTTCTTGTCGTCTCAGCGACACTGCTTCCTTTGTTCAAAGAGTAAGCTCCCATGTGAAATTTGTTCCAATCTTTTGGAGAGATCTCTCCCTTCAGCTGCATGTACTCTTCCAACCAAGGGGTTTACAGTTATTGATATGAACGGTTGCATTTTAGACCTTGACCACCAGAGGGAGCTCTTCACCTGAGAAAAAAACAGACTTGCTGATTTAGCCGATGATTACAAGGAGTTAAAGTGATTAAGCTGTGGCACTCAGAAAGATTAAGAAATATCGCTAGTTAACAGACACTATCAAAGAAAGGCGTTCACTTGGAAACCTGCTGAATGCGGCAGTTGCTCGGAAGTTGTGGGTGCTGTTTGTTCTGGGTAGGAATTTAGCATAATTCACATCCACATTTGGAGGGAGATACATTTAAAGGACGGGATCTAGGTAGCTTGCTAACAAAGAGATTTTTCACCTCTAATTAAAATGAACCTCAATTCCACATTTATGGTTTTTTGGGGGGAGTTATTATTATTCAGTGAATTGTAATATATTCACAGAGAAATCACAAGCTGAGGCGGCAAGAAGCTTAAAGGGGCCAACACAGGTGTAAACCGCAGGACGCAGGCTTAAATATTTTCCACAATAAGTGATTTATTTTCACCTTCCCCCCCAAAAAAAATCCAATAACATCAAGATGATTGGGGAGGGGGGGAGGAAAAAAAGGAAAAATAAAAAAAATACCTTCCAACAAAAACTATTTGATAATTCAAATTTGTTTAACTTACTGAGTACCTTTCTGTGTCTAGTTGAATAATGTGGTTAGCTACCGGACAGTGAAAAATGAATAAAGTATTATTCCCAATTCTAAGGCACGTCTGATAGGAACATTACTGAACTTGCTGTGTAACAAAGAGTGATTTGGAAGAGGTTGCCTGCCTCTAGCCAAGGCTTTGCAAATGTGGCAATAGGCACTAATCTTTTCATTCCTGGATACCATTAACTTCTTGTTTTCATACCTGTGAAACAAAGCCAGCCTCCAAAACACTCCCAAAGCTAGGAAGTCTGCATGAAAAAATAAATCCACTAGATTCAAGAATTAAACCACAGCCTGTTTTGGCATCCTGGGGAATTCCATGTCAGGCACGGCCCAGGCATTCCTGAATGAGCCTCTGGCACAGGAACATTTCCTCTTAGGTAAATCTGGAATCCCTGATTACTTAGCCACCACATTTTGTGTGTTAAGACTGCAGGTTTCAGTGATCTTGGCAGTAGCCTCTGTGCGTGGACATGCGTGCACATGCTCACACACACATGCATAAGAATAAAATATAAGCCTCATTCCTTTGCTAAAAGCTTTACAACCTACGGAAACAAAATTCTCGTGTGGGAAACAATGGCAGAAATGCCTAAGAAGCACTAAATGGGTCTTCTGTTGCGAGTGAAGAATTGTGAGGTTCTTAAATTCTCTATTTTCAAATTTGCCAGCAATGAAGACATAGCTGTTTAAACTTAAAAACAGATGCCTAGCCATGAAGTAGATTTATTTCCAATTCTCAGTAGAAATTGTCATTGTCCCCAATGAGGAAAGGTGCAGGAATGGTGGTGAGGATATGATTCAGTGAAGATTTCAGAGATATAACTCAGGATGACTGTTTTCTTTTATTATTGTTGTATTGTTTTGTTTTCACACAACTTTAAACATGTTGGTTCATTAGCTAGAATAAACTTGTGCTATTCAGCAGCCGCCATGGGTAAAAATCCCCACCCTGGATTTTAAAATATAATGAGAAAGACAAGATGCATATTAAAGAAGATGAGCGCTTTTCCAAATCTGCTATGTTGTAGTAGCAGTTGTTAATCATTTGGGGGAACATAAAACAGGATAAGAACAATCGTTCATTGGGACACAGCATCATTCCTAGCCAAGGGATGGTTGTGCAGTGTGTGTTTGTCCATGCTCGTGTGTGCACACATGTATGTGTATGTTTGTATGTTTTGTGTTGAAGGGACAGAGAATGCGTACTGTGTCAAACTTCTCCGCCAGGTTCTCTTTGTCCATCTCTTCAGCCCTGGTGTTCTTCATCCATCTCAGATGCTGGATCCTCAATGGACCTGGTGCATCACTCGGTTAATGACAGCTCAGGCAAAGTCTTCTAGTCAGATGATTTCCCCTCCTGTAGCCATGAATGCCTTTGTCCAGCCATCTCTTCCCGAGTTCACTGCCTCTCATGTTATTTGTCTGGAAGCACTCGTTTACCCTCGTGGCTGCATCTGGAAGAAAAACACCAGACGGTCCAGCTGCATCTTGTTTCATTAAAACTGTGCCTGCAAATTCTCTGCCAGTTTAGGCAAGAATGATCTTTGGGATGTGTATTAATCATGTCCTGAAGAAACTGTTACCAGCAGGACCCTGGTGTTCCACATGTAATATATGGAACCTAAATTTAGCATAACACGTAAAGCCCACAGATCCTTGTATTGCCATGCCAGCTTGCCTATATTACATTGTCTTCTGTGCACACTGGATCGTGACGTTGCACACAGTTTATTGGATTAGTCCAAAGATAGCTTTCTACCTACCATCCCTTATCAGTTTACCCAATCTCACGTTTTGATAGTTTCCCGTGAAATATGTCCCATGGAACTATCTCAGGTAAGCATGAGGTAAATCAGCCCCCCCCCTCCCCCGCGCTTTTTTTTTTTTTTTAAATCGAGCATCATTATTTGTAGCTTTTAGACCACATCCAACCTGCTGCTGGGCCTGTGGAGATGGATCCATTGTTGAAAGCATGCCACTGTCCTTGCAGAAGAGCTAACTTGTGTTCCCAGTCCTCACACCAGGTGGTGTACAACTGCTTGTAGCTCTAGCTGCAGGGGATCAGACACCCTCTTCTGGGTTCTGAAGGCACTAGGTGCACACTCTCACAGAGGAACACACATACATGTGATTTTAAAAGTTTTTAAAAAAATGCATTTTTCCCCATGCTGTCTATAGCTGCTTCTGAGCTGCTGGCAGAATTGAGTGGTTACCACAAGACTATCGAGCACAAATAACCTTCAGTGGTTACTGTTTAGACTTGGACAGAAGAGCATAGTAATGCTCGGTGTGTATAAGTACATGTGATGATAAAATGTGAAATCCTGGTCTGTAATGAATACACAGTTTATGATTGATACATGAATGGATGTGAGTGTATATGTTTGTGGAGGAGGCATTTGTGTATACAGTCATGGGCATGGGGGCCAAAGGTACCCCTCTATTATTTGGGACTGGATTTTTTTTCCACTTTATAAAAGAAGAGGCTCTGTGAAGATCTTAGAGTTCTTCACGCTGTAGATTTAGTTATCCCTTAGAGAAACAGAACGCGTGTTGTGGTTCAAGCAGGAGACCTGCTCTCAACATGCAAAGGACAAGGAGTGTGTGGTGACCCAGAAGGAGCACCGCAGTATTCAATAGCTGCCCTTCCTCATTTGTTTCCCAGGCTTCAGACATTCCAGTTGCCTCTTCCAAGAGAACCTACTCAAAGTCCAAACCACAGCATAAACTAGGAAAAACTAGGGAAACCTGAGGGAGGGTGTGTGAAGGTCATCCTAGCCTGGGAAAGAATGCCAATACCACATTTCCTGTCGGGGAAGAACACACAGAAGCGGATAGAACCCACATCTTGCTTCTCTTTAAAACACTGGCAACTTGGAGACGTTTCCTAGGGCTTTGAAACTCATTCACCCAGTCAGTGGGGAAGAGACCCAGCCAATAGGATGGCAGCCTTCACTACTGGGAGGCTGCATGAATTTTCCACAGCTCCTAGACTCCGTGGTATTTATGTTGTGGTTTATCAATTCAAATAAGTGTTCTTGGAGTGAGAGAGAGGAATATCTGAAGTAATGGAAAAGGAAAGCAATTGACATGTAATTTTTAGAGCACATTTGGGTTTTTGTTTGTTTCATTGGTTGGTTTTTTTTGGGGGGGGGGGGTTGTTTGTTTTGTTGTGACTCAAATGAATCCTCTTAATATATGGATAGATGCAATCATATAAAGTTGTTTTTAACATGCTGCAGCCAGTCGACACTTATGCTTTGCTCCTGTTGGGTAACTAAAGTTACACATGAGATCGATAAGCTAAAATGTGTCAGCATAGCCCTTGGAATTGTTAGTTGCAAAAGACACACACACACCCTTATGAGAGCAGCTGTGGGTGTTGCTTGCCTCTTCCACCGAGACCTCTGGAATACACACCTGGCACTTTACGCCTTATCGTGGGACAATAGTCGTGTTTTACTTGCTCCCTGAGAGTAATTTTCATTCCAAACTCAAGTCTAAACAGAAGCCCGAGGTGCGATTTGTTGATCTTGCTTCCTGCTGGAAATCACCCATCTATATGAGAAGTTCACTAAGCCTCTGATGATATCAAAGCACTCCCTGTAAGAGTGTTTTTTCAGAGGGAATCACAGTAGCATAAAAACACTGTCTGTTCCTTTTGAAACATGCAAGGCAGCCTGGGAATTTTCCACCTGACCTACACTTCATGTATACCATAGTATCTCTCCTGTGCCGACCACAGACATTCTATTCTTAACAGCTCCAACAGTGGTAGCGCTCTAGGCTTAAGTTCACAGGAAATAAAATAAGAAAGGTAAAGATTACTCACTGCAGATTTTCTAGAACTAATGTCTGTTGCAATCCCCAAATATCCATACCCCAACTTACGTTTAAATGTTTAGAATTTCAACAGTCCAGCAACATTGCTCTTCACAGTACGTTTCTAGCAACAGTTTTAATCATTAAACAGCCCAATTTTAACAGCTTTATTGAGACTATAAAACATTTTCCTCATTCTTCCTGTTACCAAGTGTTTGGGAACATGAGAGGATTCCCACATGTTTCTGTGTGTGTGTTTATAACATGCCACACCAGGGTGTGGACACTGGGACCATTGCTCATGTTTGAAGCTCAGCTCTGTCACTCACTCACTGTGCACACAAGTATCCAAACCTCTCTCACATGCCCCGGGTTTCTCTTCTGCAAAGTCTGGATAATAGCAGTCTGAACCCGTAAAACGATGATGTTTAAATGGGTGACTCCATTTAAAGAACTCAGAACAAGGCTTTACACGTTATAAGCAGGGAGTAAATTCTCCTTTTAACTGAGTAAGTATATGCTCCCATATGGACACAGCTACAAGAATTATCAATCCATAGTCTTCATCCGAAATGAACTAGCCCTCACGTGACCATCATTTGCATAACAAGTTACACACTTTTAACAACATATGCGACCAAATAAAAACACGCTGTCGAGAGGGATAGATGAAGTTTGTGCTTCCCAGCTCAGTGAGAAGTGTGGTGGTTGTACTTTAGCGAGGAAAACAAAAAGCCTGGCATTGTCTGTAGCGCCAGCGTGTCCCATTGTGGATGGCACAGCAGATCTCTTTATCTCTTCTGCTGAGCTGAAGTGGGGTCACTGTTGACAAAGTACACAGGCTGCGGTTTGATTCCTTGGCACAAGTGTTCTGGGTCACCCATTCATTACTGCACAAGCCCTCTGCCTCCCCAGAGGGGAAGCAGATTAGCATGAGTTGTGTGGAGGGGGCACTGATATTCCTTTGTGTCAACATCTTTGTCTTAACAGATCTTATTCATTAGCTTTCCATTATGCAGGGACTTGGGCACTTGAAGCTTCATTGGGGGACAATATCACATTACCCCTATGTGTTGACAAGCTTACAGAACAGCATACTGATACATGATACGCCGCTGCACCACTGATGTGGCCATTGTACAAGATGCCCTAGAGCCCCACACTCATTCTGAAGGAAGTAGGACTTGGAAGAAAAATATGCAAGGATGCTTTTATAAGAAAGATCAATTTGTTCAGTTTATTTACTGTTCTGTTGTCTAATGAAGCCATTTCAATGGGTCAAAAAATGAAGTCAAGCAATTGACCCTACCTACAAGACTCAAGATTGTGCCCTGATCATTTCAGAGTCTGTATTTGATTTTTTAATCACCATGACATAAAGGGAGATGAAAGTTGCCGACAGTAAGATTTTTTTTAACTCTGAAATACTGCTTTCCGGATTTATGGATGTGTCCACATAGATACCTCATAGAACATGGCATTGCGATTGCCTGTCTGTCAAACAGAATTCACCGTAGCATCATTTGGTATAGCTCACTATATTATGGCAAGATTAATGAAGTAAAACGTTTGCTGGAATCCTGAATAAGCATCATTTTCTAGTCCTAACCACCGACTTTTCTGCGTTGCTCTCCTTTAGGCCGGGGCTTCTCAACATCAGTGAGCCTGCCGCGCAGCCTTGGCTGGCAGACACGTGGCCCAACACTGGGAACCATCACAATGACTGCTCCATCAACTGCTGCACAGCAAGCAATGGCAACAGCGACAGTAACCTGACAACCTACAGCCGCCCAGGTTAGGGACCTTACGAGGAATTAGCCAGGAACAGCCGACCATGTGTCCTTCCTCAATGAGAAGGAAACTGGTCAACGATCTTAGGAAGTCGTGAATATGCAACAGTCCAGCTTGGTCAAATATTTTCTTCATTCCCTAAACATCCCTACTTCTCTGTCCATCATTTCCAGAGGACAGAATATACAAGTTCTAGAATAGGGGAAAACGAAATTATGAAAAAGTCAGAGTGTTTTTAATTCTGATTTTTATTATGACTATGTAAAGGCCAAGGAATCTGTAAAGAAAACCAGAATCTTACTGACAACAACAGTGATAATGACCAACAGTAACCAATCATAACAAAACTTTTCAAAGAGCTAAATTTTTAAATCAGATTTTATAATAGAAGAACAAATCCTAAGGCTACAAGGGTACACACATATAAACACACAGCAGCAATGTCTGCCTACATGTATTGTGTATTGTATAAGCTTCACCTAAAACATCAGAGAACAACAAATGGATGTGGAATTTGTAAGGTAAAGAAGGAAAGTTAAAATTGCTTCTTACAAATCAAAACAAGAAAGTCCCAATAGTCACAAAATTTGAAGCTAAAATAATTGCAAAGAACCAAAAGGTATGACTGTGAAAATAGAAGCTGCATGGGCTTAAAAAAAAAAAAAAGGAGAGACAGAAAGTAGGCCATAGATGAATATGCTATAAATTGTGAGAAAAATCAATGATCTCTGTGTCTACCCCTAAAGTAATCCTAGGTCTCATTCATTGCATGTAGATGTTCCACATCCATGCAACAAGTCCGTGGCCTCTGGAGCTCCATGCTCAAATGGCCTAGACTGATAGCCCCACAACCCTACATAAAAGACAGTGTCCACACCAACAGGAAGGAGTCAGTGCTGGCGATCCCACGATATACAGAGCTACGCTGCCCAATAGGAGAGCCACAGATGGCTTTTACAATTCAAATTGATCGAATGTTTCCTCTTGCGTGCTAGGCACATTTGAAGTGCTTCGTAGTCAGATGTAACCAGTGGCTGTTATATTGCCAATGCAGGGTAAGTGGGGGAGGGGGGCAAGATTAGAAACCACCTATTTCATAAAACTCATATAGAAAGATTGCCAAAACACGATGAGGTTTCCAAAACCATATTGCTTTTGTTGTATTTCTTACTCACTACTAAGCAGAACCTAATGCCTAGATATTAAAGGTGGAATTACTACAGGCCAGATGAACTGAACATCCGTGCTCCATGATGTATAACAGATATGCAGAGTGGTTGAATTCAGTAGGATAGGGAAATTGCAAGCTCTTAAGATTATGCTCCCGATTGCCTCGTAAGTAGCCAGCATGTTAATTTCTCACTTTTAAAGATGTCCCATTGAAAGCTAATTCTCCAAGAAACCTGATAAGGTTGGTGCCACTTTTGAGCAACATGAATAAAACAATGTTATTCCTCCATGGTAACTTTTCGATTTAAAATGTTTTAACTCAAAATATAAGTCTAGCTCTTCCTGTTGTTTTAATAGTTTGAAATGCAGGCTTTAAACACATCTATGTCTATGTTATCGAGTTTCTAATTATTGCAATGAAGGTAGAATTAGCATGGAAATGAGATGTTAGAAATATTAGATATTATTTCTGTCTTTATTTGATTAAAAGACCCTGGTGACCATGATTCATTTTGTCATCATTATTGTCATTTTAGACTTCATGGGGTGTCGTTATGAAACCATGAACAATGGTTATGTACCATCCTTCCCGGATAATGATTATCCTGTTTGTCTAAATCACGAACTAATAAAATCTTCCTGAGCACTATTTGCTATTACTTTTCCCTCTCCCTCTTAGCTCTGAATAGAGGCATTTTATAAAACATTGAAATATCAGGTCTTTGATAGTGCAGTTAGAAGCTGTATTTACCCCTGGTCTGAGTTCTCAACTTATTTGCTTAGTTCTGTTGTTTTGAGGTCAGTAACCTGAGATGAGGAAATGTGAAGTTGACCCATGCAGATGTGCATATATATCGTTGTAGAGGAATTCCTATGATGGAGTTGTTTAAGGAAAGCTATGTTAACGTGAGTCAGACATGATGCTAACAGAGGTTCCAAATGATTTGGTTCCTACACAAAAACTTATGGATATTCTCAGTTCCTCAAATATTGGTTTCCTTGGAAAGCCCATGTGAATATTTCACTCCTTCTGTTCATCTTAGGTACACTTGTATTTTGTAGACCAATTTCATTTATAACTCAGGAAGCTTCTTAGAGAAGGCAATTTAAGACGAATAACCATGCAGAATGACTTTTTCCTTTTCCTCTTCGTTGCACATAGCTGATTGTATAGCAAATTATAACAGCCAACTGGATAACAAACAAACAAATCTGATGCTCCCTGAGTCAACTGTTTATGGTGATGTGGACCTTAGTAACAAAATCAATGAGATGAAAACCTTCAATAGCCCAAATCTGAAGGACGGGCGTTTTGTCAATCCATCAGGGCAGCCCACCCCCTATGCCACTACGCAGCTCATCCAGGCCAACCTCAGCAACAATATGAACAATGGCGGCGGCGGGGACTCCAGCGAGAAACACTGGAAGCCTCCCGGTCAGCAGAAACAGGAAGTGGCACCCATTCAGTATAACATCATGGAGCAAAACAAGCTGAACAAAGGTAAAGGGCTTTGCATGTGTTCCCACCCCTCTCTGTAGTGATACCCTTAACCTTGGCGCTAGCTGAAAACTGCTCTATGACTACCAAGCCAAATTTTCCCTTTGATGACTGAAGGGATTCTTGTCTCGTTGGCTTCAAAATTTCCAGTGTCAAAGAGTTAATTAGCACAACAATAACCTTGGAAAATTGATTTTATAATAATATATAAGTATTTTCAAATGGTTTGGAGATTAATTTAAATTTAATAGTAGGTGAGGGATTGCTTAGGACATGCAATCTTTTATTCATAAGGCAGATGTACAGTCATCACAATACCTCACATTCTCAATAAATAGACTATTCCATCCTTTCCACTTGAGGATGGAAGATAATTGCTTCTACATGGTCATAGAAACGAATGGCATTTTTCTATCAAACTGAAGAAAAATAATTAAACTTGAACTGGAGAAGTGGTTCAATTTCTTGTAGCACTTCATGTGGCCCTCTGACTGCTATAATGTATAATTCTAGGACCTAAATTTCTGTGGTTGACCTGATTGAAGTCTGTCAGTATAGAACCTAAAATAAATTGAGTTTAATATTAACTTAAAGCACCAGAATGGTATTGTATGGCCTGAGGGGAATAGCTCGGTATTGTAATGTGTGGGTTGGAAAGAGATAGGTAGTTGATTTCTTTGTACTTCTTCAGGCTACTGCCATAACAACATGATTTGCAAAGTTGTACCTCTAGGAAAAACAAGATTGCTCTAATTTGAATAGATGGGACAATGTTGTGCAAGTACACAGGTAAAAGATGCATTTTGCTCTAAGTAATTATAGACAAGGATTTATTTTCTTGAGGCTTACAACTCGAGATTATCAAAGGGCAATTTAAGCATTTCATTTCATTAAATCCATGCTATATATTTTAATTTCATAATAAAGTCATTTAACCTTTTCCCAAGTTTAAGGAAGCACTTGATTGATATAATAACCCAATTTAATGAAATTCATTAAGACTCCTGCATAAGTTCATGACAAATACTGACGAGGATAGGACCGTTTCTATAGTCGTGGAGTTCACTGTGGTGGATCAAACTCTTGTGACATTTTTCTGCCACATTATGTGCTTTTACTGAGCCTTGGAAAGGTCTGGAAGGCCTGTGTACAAATAGTTTAGAACGTCTGCTCATTTATACTGTTTGAGACCAAATTGAGTATGTGAAAATATAATAAAGACTCAGGAGTGCAAATAGACGAGCAAATTAGTGTTGCCTCCGTGCCTGTCAGTGACAGGCTTATTGTTTGCACTGTCACCTCTGCCCAAGCAAGCAGAAGCCTTTCTGGGCTGGATTGAGATGATGTGTTTTCCTATTGGGGGATGTGTTTTTACTAGATACAATGTTGCTGACTTGTTGCAGTATTGTTACTATGTAACTAGAGTTGCATATGTAGCTAATCTGCTAAATATGTTACCATTTGAAGCTAGGCTAAAAAGCGCTGCCTTGGTGTGTGCTTAGGCAGCGAGGCAACCTAAGAGAATGAGCAAAGGTGTAGGTCTGGGTGCCCTTGGCATCTGTCTTGGTTTACAATACCTCTACTTCTCCGCGCGCGGGGGAGGGGGGGTTTGGGGGGGTTGGGGGGTGGGGGGGGGGGGGGGAAGTGGGAGGGAGGGAGGGAGGGATAGATAGTGCACGAGTATACTATTCTGGGCGTCCAACTGAATCCAAGTCCTTAAGCATATGAAACATACAAAGCTGTGCCCACATTCCTTGTTATCATATCGAAAACACATACATGTATGTGTCCACTTCAGCTAGAAGCTTTTCCCCTATCCTGATAATCTGAAGAGAAAAACAAAATGAAACCAGACGAGGAAACGATCCAGCTGGCTTCTTCAGTTGCTCAGAAATAGAAACCAAACAAACGTGAAATAACAGAGAGGAAATAAACAATTTTTTTTTCTATCTGAAATGTCTAGATTATCGGGCAAATGACACAATCCCCCCAACCATTCCATACAACCAATCCTATGACCAGAACACAGGAGGCTCTTACAACAGCTCAGATCGGGGCAGTAGTACGTCTGGTAAGTAAAAAAGACATGAGCCAATGTTAGCCTTTCGCTTAAAAAGAAATGTTGACCAGAGCATTAATGAGCAAGCTGCTATCCTGAAGTGACGTGTCTCATCACTTTGTATCCTAGGAGTCCCAGACACAGGTCTGGTCTGCCATTTAAAGCTCTGTCTGCCCAATAAACTGCTCCCTATCCTCCTTGGCACCAGATACCAAGCATCGTGTGTCCTTCTTTGTTACTGAGGCTTAGCAAAGTCAAAAGTATAAAATAATTTTTCAAGGCAGTTAAACTTCTTTTTCTTCCCTCAGCCAAAATAGAGCCCCAAACAGTACAGATGTGATTAATTAGCTAACTAGGCTACCACTTGGTGCACTTGGGAGGACAAAGCCTGAGAAACAATAATCCGGGGCTTGAGGGACGGCAGGAACCTATCTTAGTTCACAGTCTCTCCGAGATCTCTCAGTTCTTGCTGGAAAGCTCAAGAAGTTTCCTCCCAGTCTCTAGGCCACAGAAGCCACAGTGAGGCTTCCCTGTGGGTCCCTGTGCGGCTGCAGCTGTCTGCCAGCTGTTTTCCTGATAGGGCTGCAGATGGGAGTTTGCTGGCAGTTAAGTCCTGTTTTGGTAATTAAAGGCGGTTCATTACTAGAACTAACATGTGGCAAGTCACACCACAATGAGAACAGAGCGATTGATCTTAAGTGGAGCATGCTTCTCCGGGACAGGGAAGAATGGAGCCTCCTGGCAGCTGCAGAAGTTGTTGCTAGGGTCTTTGTGCCGAGCGGATCTGCCCTCTTCTGTAATGATGCTCACATTTGCAGTTTCCTATCTTCCTTTAACCGAGGCACGACGATGCTGTGGCATTTTCTAGCCTTGCTTAAAAAAAAAATGGTTCTTACATGAATTTAAGGGCCTTAGAAATGATCCTTCACTATTTTAGATTTTTCTCAGATTGTACTGAATATTCCTTTTTTCAAAGTATTACGTGATTTTTCCTTCTCTTCTTCAAAGTAACTAAGCCCCACATTGTGAATAAAATTTCAAGTGTCTGTTTTTGGGGAAATCATATATAATATTTAAGTATTTGATTACTATGTGCCACTTCATCTTTGAATTCTTAGCTATTTGTAGAGAAAAATGTATATTAATAGGGAAGACCATAATTCTAGGTTATTGATTTTCAGTGGGCTTCTATCACTTTAGATACCTGATCTTGATACTTCTGTTATCATTGATTGTTCTAGCAGGGTTTGATGAAGGGGGACTAGAGATGTGAAATCTGTTGATAGGTGGAGGGGAGCAACGCACCGGAATGAAATTCAGGGGAGAGCCGCGTAGTTCGGCATCTTAGGGCAGATGCTGTTCTTAGGGAAGACAGGTATGAGGAAATTAAGAGGGAGGCACAGGTTAATGCTGACTCCATAACACGTGCCCCACAGTCCTCCCAATCCAAGCAACTGAAGGTGTAGGAGAACACAGAGACACACAGGCGTGTGGCTGACAGTCGCCATTTATTATTAACAGCTGCCTTGACCTGATTTCAGCCCACACTTGATGCAAAAACAGACCAGCCCAAGAACAGCTAGCATGACAAACAGTTCCTGTGCCTGAAAAGTCCCAAGGGACTTAAAATCATTTTAAAGGTTCGTTGAATAAGCTAAGGCCTGCTTCATCTCCCCTGGGACTTGTTTCAGAGTCATAATGAAAAAAAGTAATTCTGTGAGATTGGGGGCTCATCTGAGAAAAAAATAATTACAGATTCTGTGTTCATATTATACACATGGATGTGAACTACGTTAAGTGGGAGAGTTTCGTCACAGTATCTTCTGACGTAAAACTCTCCAAAAATTAGTTTAGATAGAGCTACCAGTGTTTAAAGATTAAGTCCATTCCAAAATCAAAACACCACAGGAATTGAATAATTGGGCTACTTCAATCTGCTGAAACTATTCAGGGACGCCATCTTTTAATTATTATTAAAAGCCATAATTTTATAGAAACTGGTTAAAAAAACGCTTTCTTAAAATGCACTTTTCTCCTTCTTTTGTCATTAAATATATTAGTTCTTCTGGCAATTGATTTTACCTCTACCTCCCTTCCCCAAGAAAATGAGCAATTTCATTGTGCCCGAAACATTCCAGTGGACAAGTACAAATTATATGTATTCAGTGATTTAATGCAACAGTAGAACACTAATAGATCGTATCTGTATTTTATTGTATTTTAGGACTCAGCAATTAAATAATAAAAAGGCACTCCAGAAAATATGTCCACAGCTCATTTGTTTCAGATGATAATCCATAACGCAATTAATTGCTGTAGGAAGATTGCTGTTAATGATATGACTTGTAAAATTCATTTAAGCTTATGTTGCTTCCTTCGCTGTGTACTTGGCAGTTGAACTGGGCAGTTTGGGGCCTTTTCCTCTTGTGTCAAGTTGTGCTTAATGGAGAAAAGTGCACGTGTGTGTGTGTGTGTGTATAATGAATTGTAGGATAGTAGCGGAAAATACTGAACTCCTTAATAATGGAAAATGCGATATAAAGGTCAGAAACAAAAGACCTGTATTTTGTTTCTTTTCTAGGGAGTCAGGGGCACAAGAAAGGGGCGCGGACACCGAAGGCCCCCAAGCAGGGTGGAATGAACTGGGCAGACTTGCTCCCCCCTCCCCCAGCGCATCCTCCCCCACACAGCAACAGCGAAGAGTACAGCCTGTCCGTAGATGAGAGGTAAGGGGTTCGCCACTGTGAGAGGTACAGTCTCCTCGCATCAGAGCAGACAAGTCCGGGGTCACCTGAATTGCCGAAAGGAGATTCCTCGGGTTCACAAACACTGGCCTCTAAATCAAACAGAAGGACTTAAGGGCCCTCCTCGGGGAAATCTCAAACACGAATTAAGGTTTAAGAAACTTCCCTAGATCTGAAATTTAGATACTTGTATTATATATACACGTGTTTTTATATTCACACATACAGAAGCTCCCCCTGGGACTGTCTCAAATATGAATTAAGTTTTAGGAAGCTTCTTTGACACACATATTATATGTATACACTTGTGCCCAGATGCTAATTACACATGTATGTGTACACATGTATGCACGTATAAAAATAGTGTGTATACATGTAATTTCCTATGTGTAGAACCATGTGCACACGATTTCATAATATTTCAAGTAAATTCATATACTCATAGAACCACTGAAGTCAATGTCAAAACTGTATGTGATGTTAATTTCATAAGATTATAATGGAACAGAAAAATCCCTATCCAACAGTGTTTTCATAATACCTTTGTGTGTGTGTGTGTGGGGGGGGGTTGTTCAAGACAGGGTTTCTCTGTGTAGCCCTGGCCATCCTGAAACTCGATCTGTAGACCAAGCTGGCCTTGAACTCACAGAGATCCTCCTGCCTCTGCCCCTGCCCCTTGCCCCCCTGCTCCCTGCCCCCATCCCTGCCTATGCTGGGATTAAAGGAGTGCATCACCACTGCCCAGCCACTGTACGTTTTCTATTTTGTCTCTGGAAACACAAATACTTTGCATTGTGTTCTGTTACCGTCTGTATTAAGCACAGCAGGACGCAGAGCTGAGAAGTGGACTGTAGGTTCACATCCAGGTTTGTGAAAGTGTATTCTGTGGTGTTCATGCCATGATGAGGTTCTCTAACAGTGGATTTCTCAGAGCACATCCCTGCCATGAGGTAATGGCTGACAGGGTTAGAATGTCCTTGTCGCGTGTTAAATTTTCCTAAAACAACTGCATCAATCTATACAACTCACAGTATACTGCAAAACACTCTTAGATAATACTATACTGTGCCACAAACGGTTTATTTGGAAGTTTCAATTTTGCAGAACTGATTCTCAAAGCATTTAATGAGTATAAATAAACCACATGGTAAAATTTAGGAAGCAAGTATGCTGTTTTCATTTTCCCCGAATCTATCACTGGACATGGTACACCAGACAAAATAAAAACTGCCTCACCGTTGACATCAAAGGAGAACCCACCTAACTGAGAATAAACAGCCAGAAAGTGTAATCTACCTGAAAATATAGTCTTTTCAGTGACTAGAAATAAGGATTGATTAATTTATTCTCCACAAAGAAAGGCTTTAATGGTTCCAGCTCTGCCCCATCTTCCTCTTTTTGTAATAATATTTCAAGTGTATTTAAATGAGGTTCTTATACAGAAAAAGTTTATAGGCAATTCTCATTATGTATAACTAGTATGCCGGTAATGGTCAGTCACTGAATATGAATGCCTAGAGGGAAGTAGGAAGGAGCTCCCAAGAGCCTCCACCTCACTGGTTTTTGTCAGTGGGTCCTCTTACTTTATGGGCATTTTGTTTAAAATGCTTCAGTAAACATCTGTTCTTCTTCCCTAACGTGATGCTCACAGCCAACAGCACTAGATCATTTCTGAGCATATTCGCCTCTAAGGGGCATGATGCCCATCTCTACCTGCCTTAGTTTAGTGGTACTTGGGCACCTCCATTGCATATCACAATAAACAGGGAAATCACCAATATTATGCAAAAATCAAAAGAAGCGAAAGAAATTAAGAAAGAGCTCGGAACTATGAAAACTGTTAGGGGGGTGACTATGTAGGGTATAAACATGAACGCCTGAAAATAGGTATATATATATATGTGTGTGTGTGTGTGTGTGTGTGTGTATTTTTTAAACCTCAGCTGGGAACATACACAGCAGGTGGCTTGATTTGGGCCTCTGTGCAGATGTGAGAATGACCATGAAAATGTCACCAAGGCCGATTTTGTGGTTGCATATAAGTTTTACTGAGTCAGTAAATTCGCAAGCACGGAATGTGCACGTAACAAAGATCCGTTCAGCTGTTGTTTTTAAAAGTTTGTTGTCCCAGCTATTTTAATGTAATAGTTACTGCTTAGTATACACACACACACACACATACACGTAACATGAAGTTTATATAAAGAAAGAAAAAATAAAACAAAACCTTCGGGCGTTGTCATGGCACCCCAAAGAGGATGGTTTTGAATGGGAAGAAGGAAGGCGTCCTGATCAAATGGCAGTTGTTCTTAACCTTGACACATGAGAAGGTTCTGAATACAGAACGGGGGTTTATGGACACTGGGACCACACAGAGATGTGGACTCCTAGAGAACTAACAGGAAACACATGGAAGGGAGAGAGGAAGCTGAGAAAGCAGATGTTAACCAGATCGGCAGATACTTGAGTATCTTGCCTTTGCCTGGGCATTTTTACTTTTTATTGTTTAAGCAATTAAAGAATAGTTCTTTGCTTTGGAGGAACATGAGTGATCTGTGAGTGGTGTACAGTTAATTTTGCAAATTTGGAGCAACTTGAGGACACTGAAACGAGGAGTGATCAGAAGCAGAGAGATGAATTGAAAAGTTAAGGCAGTGGCTGTTAGCATTTCCAGCATCCTCTAACCACTTCCGGGTCCCAGGGCTGCGTGTGAGCAGTCAGTGGTCAGGCAACATGCTTAGTCGCCCCAGGGTCTCACATAGTACGTCTTAGGTAAGCGCATGCGCAGCCTGGCTATGTCATCTCTGCGCCTTCCTGGCGTGGCAGTATAAGCCCCTATAGGCATGCGCTGGGCTACCTTTAAAAGCAGACCCTACCCACCGCCTGCTCTCTCTCTCTCTGCCACCCCCTTTCCAGAGACTGTCTCCACGAACCCCTTCTGTCTTCACACCCCGAAATAAACCCTTAAAGTGGGTTTTGTTGTGCTTTGTGGTCCCTTCTCGCCGCCGGCAAATACAACAGTGCCCCATACCACACTCACAAAGAACTAGACTCTGGAGCTTTTACAGAGAGGACAGAGATGAGCTGGGGAATGGTTTGATGCAGAAGAGAGAAAATGGGAAGGAAACTCTATAAGCTGTTCAGACACGAGAGCAAATTACTGTGCTTCTTGAGAACAAAGGAGATGTAGACGGGAGGGACAAAGACTGTCTTATTCGAATTAGAAAAGTAAAAGAATACGCAAAACAACCACAGTATTTGAACACCAGCTCTCCTAACTGAGGGAAGCCAAACGGGTGGTAGAATATGGGTAGAGAGGGCTAAGAAATGCAGCTGTGGCGATGCATGCCTGTAATCCCGGTGGTCAGGAGGCTGCCGCCAGATTGGGAGACGGAGGCCAGCCTGGATTATAAAGCAAGACCCGGTATCTCTCTGAAATAGAAGAAGAAGAAAAAATAAAGGGAGAGAGAGAATAAGAAAAAAGAAGTATGCAATTTATACAGTATAGTCTGTCTCTGCCGTTGAAGTGAGTGACCATGCCCCCGAAGAGAGCTTGCTTTCCCAGTCTGCATCCTGATGCCCATTGCAGTTTTATCTTGGAGGAAAAGGCGTTTATTTGATTGGCCAAGGCCACTGTGTTTTACATTCAACAGCCTAATTACAAACCAGCCGCCTTGTATTCAACTAACGAAAAAATACTTCTTCATCGTAGTGTCAGAGGAAACATGGGTGGTGCTGGACTAAGTAACTTGAGTCCCCTTGAAAGGGTTCCTCCCAGTTTAGAACATCACCTTGGGCTATTTGCTGGTGTAGAATATTATTTTAAGGTGTGTTACTTTTGTTGATGTTGCATTTGTTTAACTCCGTGAGGCTGTGTTACTGTGCCTGACTAAAACACCTGATGGTCTAATAAAGAGCTGAATGGCCAATAGTGAGGCAGGAGAAAGGATGGCCTTTCTGCAGGGCTGGCAGGCAGAAAGAATTAATAGAAGGAGAAATCTGGGAGGAGAGAGCTAGGAGCCAGAGAAGGAAGAGGACGGCAAGGGCCAGCCACCCAGGTACACAGCAAGCTGTGGAGTAAGAAACAAAGAAAGATATACAGGAATAGAAAAAGGAAAAGTCCAGAGGCAAAAGGTAGACAGGAGAATCTAAAGAGAAGCTGGCTAGAAATTAAGCCAAGCTAAGGCCGGGCATTCATAAGTAAGAATAAGCCTGTGTGTGTGTGTGTGTGATTTATTTGGGAGCAGGGTGGCGGGCCCCCCAAAAAGAGTAAAAAACAAACGACAACAGTTTGCAGTACATTTTAAATCTTTTTCTAAAGCACTTATGAATGACAGAGCCAGAATGCCCCAAGTATGTTGGAGACACTCTAAAACAACTCGGGCAAAACTATTTCCTATTGTAAGACTCCCCACCGCCGCCGCCCCTATATGATTCCATTATATGTCCTGATAACTTCTGACAATGAGCTGTTTCCTAACAAGGAGGCTTTAATGAGACCCAGACCTACAGATCTGAAAGCCACTGAGCACCAGCACTCTCTAATACAGATAGTTTACTGCACGCTCTTACACTTTGTTGTAGCTATGACCAAGAAATGCCGTGTCCTGTGCCGCCCGCAAGGATGTATCTGCAGCAGGATGAGTTAGAAGAAGAGGAGGATGAAAGAGGCCCCACCCCCCCTGTTCGGGGGGCAGCTTCTTCTCCAGCTGCTGTGTCCTACAGCCATCAGTCCACAGCCACGCTCACCCCTTCGCCCCAGGAAGAACTCCAGCCCATGTTACAGGATTGTCCAGAGGACCTTGGTCACATGGCCCACCAACCAGACAGGAGGTATGTTCTCACTCGCTAGCTGCCTTGCTGGCCAAGCAGAATTTCTACTCTTCAGAGATAGTTGTTGAATGTTGTACCGTGAAATAATTTTTGAGGCCCATGAGCATTTTCTTGGGTTATCAACCCGCACAGTGCATGGGCACACCAAGTAGCACTCTTGACTCTCACTGAAAGGTTTCTGAATCCCGGTATTGAGTTTTTCCGCCAATGCAATAAATCAGATCAGGCCGATTTAAAAGTCCAGGTTTAAGGAGCAAAGCACCCCTGGGTGATTCTTGGGGAAAGAGATCAGGAGAGACATCACATGGCAGGTCTAAAGACCATGTCTTAAATACCCTGTAGGCGTGGTCTTGAGCATCTTTTGGCGGGAGGAGCTGACCCTTGGCAGGCTTTCTGAGAGGCAGGGTCTGGAATGAGAGGGCCAGAGCAGAGCTTCTCAACACTCAAGTTAGCTGAAGTGAACCCCATTGACTAAATAACCAGAAGATGTTGTACCTAAACCTTCACCCACTTATGCTAATTAAATTCATGAGCACCTGTCTCATTGTGAATCCTGTCCTTGATGGTGAGTGTTCCAGGCTGTAATTTTTCCTATATATGGACAAGATGCCTCTTTGGTCTGCAGAAAAAAAAAAAATTTTCTCTGGTCATTTTAAGTCCAGTAAAATATCATTTAAAAAGGGTTGGTACTGTCGGGCGGTGGTGGGGCACGCCTTTAATCCCAGCACTCGGGAGGCAGAGGCAGGCGGATCCCTGTGAGTTCGAGGCCAGCCTGGTCTACAGAGTGTGATCCAGGACAGGCACCAAAACTACACAGAGAAACCCTGCCTCTAAAAACCAAAAATAAATAAATAAAAATAAATAAATAAATTTTTAAAAAGGGTTGGTATATTTATTTTATGTTTACTTCAGATATCTTTGTTTTGGTTTAAATATCGGGCTGGAATATTTCTGTCCAGGCTACAAGCAGGACGTGTGTGTGTGTGTGTGTGTGTGTGTGTGTGTGTGTGTATGTGTGTGTGTGTGTGTGTGTAAATATGCACATCAATGTGTATGCTTAGACATTTTTTTAATCTATTGAGCATCTCCAACAATCCATTTTATTACATACAATGAATATGCATGTCATTTCTAACACATAAAAACTATTGCTGAGCCTCGTTAGTTTTTTCTCGTTGATGATTTTGTTTGTACTATTTTATTGCCCTTGACACATTATGTTATGTCTCCATTGCTTTCCTCATTCCTAATATCCTTTGAAACTCAACACATTATTTGCCTCAGAAGATTTTTCTTCAGTATTCTTGAACAAAACAAATTCTAGCCTATGCTGCCTGAATTTAACCCCGTAGATTAAAACACAGTTTGCAATTCTTATTAAATATCTGAAGAACTTATTACTAAATGTAAATGGCAGGCTTTCTCTAAAGAAGATTTTTAAACCTTCTTATGAATGATGGGGGTCTCTGTGTGTGTCGAACTGGGTTGCCATCTATTTAAATTAATAGTATTAATCCTTGCAACTAGATGAAGATTGAGAACAAATAAGGCATCTCTTTTCCCTATTAAGGTCACAGACCATCTCTGCTATTCTTATTAAAAGCAAATGAGGCGCTAATAGACACCATTAAGCTCTGAAATACCTCAGCATTCTTTCATTCTCTAAAATTACCTAAATTTCCTGTTGCCTAGCTACACCCCTCGGGGTTGCCTGTGGAATCACTGTCTTCCAGACTACTCTCCAGCCTTTTTATTTCTTTTGTTGTTGGTGGTGGTTTATTCGTTTACTCAGTTACTTGCTTGTAGTTCGCTTTGTTGAGACAGGATCTCTGTGTATGGTCCAGGCTGGCCTTGAACTTGTGCTGATTCTCCAGACCTCCCTAGTACAGGCAGGAATTACAGGTGTGGGCCCAGACCCCCTACACAATCTTTTCCATATTCCTTTGAAACAAAAGTGAGTTCCATTTTCTCTGTCCTGACCTTGCCTCCCAGTCTTTCTCCAACCCCTGACTTCACTGTTAACTCTCTGGCCTTGAAAGTTTCTTGTCCTTAACCTCTCTTCTCATTCCATGGTCCCCGCCTTTAATGTGGTTTTAGCTTCCACCTCCCGGGTACCCCTTCGCACCTTAGCCCTCTGCCTTCATCTTGTACTACTTTGCTCCGTACATCTGCATCCCGGTCTTTATCTATCTCAAGCTTCCTGCAGCGACAGCATTTTATGAGTTGTTCTGGGAATCGAGTACGGCCATGTAAGTTAAGTGTCTGGGACAGACAGTTTTCAACAAATGGTATCTTCACCCTATTAATTGATTCACCCACTACTTGTACTCTAACAACTGTCAGATTTATTTCACCATCCTAGACTTTTTTCCTGAGTGTTACAGTATTTTCACACGTTCCTTGACGGTAGTGGCTGTCTTATATCGAAAGATCAACCGTACTATTTCAGCTGATGTATGAGGAATATAATATAGCCAAGGTCAGATATAAAATTAAAACAAAAGCCTCTGCCCATTGGATGTCAGTGATTCTCCCGTTTATCCTCTGTTGTTTTCATACCACTCTATAATTTCAGTTACCTACCCGTTTCTGTGGAGGGGCCTCAAAACAGCTTGACCACACAGCAGCCATGACAGGCTTAGGGGCCCAGACACAGCTTCTGTGACAGGCTTGCTGGCAGGCAACACCCAGATCCAGGAAAAGCCTTAAGCTGACACCACCCAGGGATCCACCCAGGGATGAGGAAGTCCCTGATGTCCCAAACATTCCAACCATTAGATAAGGTGGCCAGATGTCCCTGAGTCAAGCACACACCTGTTTTTGTTTTACAGAGACCCCTAGACAATTGTCAGCCAATCAGGATCCTGGACCCTGGAAATCCCCTCACCCCAACCTCTGCTAAAACTCAGATAAAAACTCTGCCCCACCTGAGCTCAGGGCTCTCTGCTCTCACCATGTGTTGGACAGACAGAGGGACCAAGCTCTGGAGCTTGAAAATAAAGGCTCTTTGCTTTTGCATGTGGGGTTCGGTCTCCGTGGTGATCTTCTGGGGGTCCCCCGAGATCTGAGCATAACAGTTTCCTTTAATGCTAAACTTCAAAATAGCTCTTGACATTTTTCTGTGGTTTCTATTTCTCCAGGAAGGCTTCAGCCCAGCCCCAAACAAAAACAAAACAAACAAAACTTTTAAAAATCTCCCAACCCCTTTGAAATGATCTCCCATCTCGGTCTCTTCCATTTCCTCTTTCCTCCCTCCCCCTCCAGCCTTAACCCCTCTGGATCTTCCATCTCTTGAGTCAGCCATTACAGCTTAACACAGTATCCATTAGGTCTCCTCTCCTTTGCTCACCTTTTCCTCAGTCCTGGAACACACTCTCTTCGCTGCTTAGTTCGTTTGAAATTCCCTGAATTTATCTTAAGGTCACAGCACAGGTCTTCTACCTCCTGTTATTTTATGACCTGGCAAGCACCTTGCATCCTTGCAAGTCTGGCTGCCCCCCTCCAAAGCTGTCCTCTGGTTGCCTGGGAAAAGCCAAACCACTTTTTCCCTTTAAATTAGTCTTTTAGTTTTAGAGATTATAATATAGTTACATCATTTCTCCTTCCCTTCCTCCCTTCTTGCTCTTTAGCAAATCCATGCCCTCTTTTTCCATTAATTGTTGTTGCATGCATGAGTGTGTATATATATATATGTATATATATTTCTGGATACATGAGTGTGTATATATATATATATGTATATATATTTCTTGCTCAGTCTATATGTTACTTGTTTGTATGTTTTCAGGGCTGACCATTTGGTCTTGGATCGGTATGTTCTTCCCCAGGAATGACGATTTCTTCTGTTCTCAGTACTCCTTAACTTCCTATACTTCTTTGTGTAGGGTTGAGGCCTCTTCAGCTTTTCCAGTCCATGTTAGGACATCTATTGGTGTCCTCCTTGTTCAGCTCCTATTCAGACAGTCATGTTGGTGGGACAAGGGTGTAGCTTCTAGCATTCCTAGCAACACAGTCTCATAGGAAACGCCCTCATCCTTGGCTCCTACAGTCTTTCCACATCTTCTGCTATAATCCCTGAGCCTGAGGTGAGGGCATGAGCAACTTTTTGGATGCTCTCTACAAAGCTTTCTTCACACCTCTGTTGCCCTGCTAATCGGATTGCTTGTTGCTTTGGCATTTATATCTGTTCCTCTATTTGAATGAAAAGCCCTTTGAGAAGAGAACTCCGGAGTCTGAATTTCTCAGTGCTTTTTCTGCTGTTTGATGAAGTGCATTTAAATACACTTATACTCAATGACTTTGAGAGCTATTTTATTCAGTCCATGAAGGTATATAAACTTGATTTCCAGGAGCATCACTAGACTGGACAATGGACATTGATAAAGTCAATGAAAACTCACTTTAAAAGATTGAGAGCACTTACTGCTTTTTGTAACAAACATGTTCTATATGCTTATTATTATTATAGATGCTTTCAAAATAAAGGTCTACTTTGGGCAATATAGAAAACAGAAAAGAGCCAATAATCTGTGTAATCAGGTAATCATGTTAAGAGGTTCAGTAAGGAAGGAAAGGGAAGAGGAAGTGATGTAATTATTTTATAATCTCTGTAAATAAAATAAATCAGATAGTTACACAAAAACGAGCCTCGGAAGCCCTTATCTCTGCATATTTTCACATTGCGTTCAGTACCATCTGCTGACGATCCTTCACAAGCTGCTGTTTCCACTGCAGTGTGTTTTCTACGCTGCTCGTCTTTAACGTAGATATTTGTGTTCAATGTACCTTACGATTTATTTAACCTGTCCCCTAATGTCGGTGTTTACATTGTGTCTGCCTTTTGCGTGAGTGAACAATGATCGATTCTCATCTGGAGTTAAATCTTGAATACGACCTCTTCTTTTCCCGTTGCCTATTCAGAGGTCTGTCTGTTGAACGGATGTGATCTGTTTTGCATCGCCCTGCTACTTCACTGCTGATGCACTCATTAGAGACAGTTATTTCTCTACAGATCTCGTTTTATGTCCATCTATCCAAGTACTTGTTCTCCTGAAAGTTTTGACTACCTATATGTCACTCTGGCATGTTACTACAAGTGACACACGAGGCGCCAGTCCTCTGGCAGCCACTCTCCCTTGCTCGGTCAGAACCCCTGCTATAGACTCTGCTGAATCATTTTCTTACAGTTCAGACTGCTTAAAGTCCTCCAGTGGCTTCCCATCTCCCTTACCATAGAGACAGCATCCCCAGGACAGCAGTCAGGACCCTTGGTGACCTGGTCTTCAGTCACGTCATCCCTACCCACTGTCGCTGCCTTTGATGTCATTATTACGTTTCTTTCACTTCAGGAATGAACTCTAGTCTTGCGCACCCCCAAGATTTTTGCATGTTCTAAACCATCCTCCCAGAGCACCATTATGTTATGCCCAGATTGCTGGGCACCCCAAAAGACCACCATGGAGACCAAATCCTCGAATGTAAAAGCAAAGAGCCTTTATTTTCAAGCTCTGGGGCTTGGTCTGTCTGTCCCACGCAGCGATGAGAGCAGAGAGCCCCAAGCCCAGGCAGGGTAGGGGGTTTTAACATAGCAGAAGTTGGGGTGAGGGGATTTCCAGGGTTCAGGCCCTTGATTGGCTGACAATTGTCTAGGGGTCTCTGTAAAACAAAAACAGGTATGTGCTAGACTCTGGCCACCTTATCTAATGGTTGGAATGTTTGGGACATCAGGGACTTCCTCATCCATGGGTAGATCCCTGGGTGGTGTCAGCTTAAGGCTTTTCTTGGATCTGGGTGTTGCCTGCCAGCAAGCCTGTCACAGAAGCTGTGTCTAGGCCCCTAAGCCTGTCATGGCTGCTGTGTGGTTAAGCTGTATTGGGGCCCCTCCACATCTCCCTAATAACTATGTGTCCTTTAGACTCAAGAATGAATATCAAATCCTCTTTCCTGTTACCTCAATATGGATTGAGACACTTCTGGGTCCTACACAAACTGTCATGGAGCCTCCTTAATGCTGCACCGTTTCTGGGCATGTGATTTATTGTTTGTGTCTTCCATGCCTGTTTGAACTACCAAGTCTCTTTTATTCCCCAGAACTCATAATACAATGCTGAAGTTCATTCCTCTATTGCTGTCTAACAAGCGCTTCTAAAATTTGGTAACCTGGCACAACCATTTTATAGTGTCTGTAAGTTCGGAATTCTGAAAAGATTCCTGTGGGATCTCTATCTCCAACCTGGCTGTTGGGGCTGGAAGCTCTCCCTGTCAAGTGACTTGCTTCTCATCTCATATCCATGCTGCCTCAGGGTTCTGGGACTCCTCTCTGTTGCCACTTAATTTTAGCTCCCAGGTTCTCACCCCTCAGACTAGGCTTCTCATAACAGAGTCTCAGGAAATCGGCACTTTTCAGGTGGCAACTGGCTTCAAGTCAAGTCAAGAAAGTTGTCAAACCAAGAAGGACCACATTCAGGACTGGGGCATATCCTTAACCTCTGACATATTGTATTGTTCAAAGAACTCATGTGGCCTAGCCAGATTACAAGATGGAAATCTTTTTCTTGATGGGAGAGTAACCAACTCTCATTTTAGAAGTTCATTTGGAGTAGGAGGTATTGTTATGAACATATTGAAAAAAATATATATAGTCAAAATATATGCATATTTAACTTATACCCATTATATATGATTTAAAATCATTGTATGTCTTAAAACATAGTGTTCCCTCTAATTTTTTTTACTGGTAATGCTCTCATTGATTTAAATATCTAGCATATTTGTCATAATAGGTAAAGTAAATGTTAAAATACATACATTCACTGATTTTTATGCTTACTGGCTAGGGCATATATAAGTTTAGAAGTCAAAACATTATAACTTCATGCCATTTAGTAAGAATTGGTGGATGAAGCCTGTGGAGCAATACCCAAGATTGTCACTTCACTCCATACATGCACATGTGCACACACGCACACACACACACACACACACACACACACACACACACACACACAAAGAGAATCAAGACTTGAATTATAAATATTGTAATGTCTCCAATCAATTTCCAAGATATTCCATTTATGTCTAAAACTCAGTAGTTGTTTAAAATTCCATTTTTTTAGTCAATCACAATAAAAATAATGTGTTTAAACATTGTTCACATCTGTTGTTTCAAAAGGTATCAGGTGATATTGCCTTGTTACAGTTAATATTTAGCAAAAATGTCCTGAACAATGAAAATAACATTCACATATGGGCTAGGAAATTTACTGGTATTATTAATATACACAGCTTGAATTTAGTAGTATTGGAAGGAAAAGAAATTCGGATAAAAAAGCAAAATTAAATGTCCTTTTTACAAATAGTCAGGAGATGACAGTTAATTATACAGAACATTTATGCTACGTTAGTGTTTGAAAAAAATCTCAAAGGTTTTTCCCTTTTGTGTCTTGGTTGGTAAGTGTCGTATGGTGAACTGTAGATACACCTGCTTTCATAAATTAGTGCACTCTCTCCCCTTCCCCTTGAACATATTTATGGAGGCATCATTTTTGCAGCAGCCTAGGCTGCTGTGAGTTGCTGGCATATACTTTTACATTATTTCATGAGACACTGAAACCCCTGAGGGGAAGAATCTAGAGGGTTGAGGTTCATTTGCGACAAACCCCATGTGAGTGCAGCATCCTGAAATAGCTTTTTGTTTTCCAATAGAATATATTACATATTTCAAACTGTACATGTTTATCACACATTCCCTGGGCTGGCCTTATTTACAGATGGTTTGAATAAATTTTTCTGCCTTTTCTCAGAATTTGCATGGTTTGTAGTTAAAAAACCAGCCCCTGTTGAACATGAAGGTATTTTTACCCTCCAGAATATAAATTCTCCAAGCACAACAATATTGGCATCCTCTCACACTGGAGTTAGCAGTTCCACAGCAAGTTATTGATGGTCAAAATAGTCCCCTTTGTGCTTAGAACCCTAAGATGTCTTTAAAAAGAAACAAAAGTTGCCTGGTTCTTGTGGCTCTGCATGCTGACAAAGGCTGTAAATTAACTTTTAAGTACACAATTTTCTTACACTCCAAATGAAACAATGGCTTTCCTTCTATGTGTATAACACACTCCACATTGGAGCAATTATCCATATTAATCTTTTAAATAACTTCAGCTTTGGCACATTTTTCATATTTCTTCTAGTGCCACACACGCAGATGAATTAAACCCACCCAGAAATGAAAACTAATCCACTATATTGTAGGACTGTGTATGTGTGATATGTGTGTATGTATGTATGTATGTGTGTATATATGTATGTTAGTATATATATGTAGATATACAAATGTGTAAAAATGTACTTACTTTGTGTGATATTATGTTCTTATATGCCTATAATTATTTTGTATAATGTGTTAATTTTCATTTCTCAGTTTGTTTGTTTGTTTATACATCCATTTATAAAATGTCTCTCCTTTGCCTATATAAAAAAATGGGAGGTGGGGAGGGGAGCCATTACCATTCCTAGAAGGAAAGTGGTAGCCTTGGAAATATGATTTGGTTTCAATTCTGAACCTACATATAAGAACTGTAAGAATTTCGCAGCCTTTGAATTTCAGTATACTTGTGTGTAAATGATAACTTAAAAAAAGCAAACCAGTGAGTTACAAGAATCAATTAACATTGTAAAATATGGCTAGCCAGTGTCTCAGTGAGTTGACTGTGGTGTTTCAAAAGTCGTTTCTTTTATAGTTTTCAATTTTAAGTAATAAAGTGAGTTTATTGAAGTGTCTCCATTTATTGGGATCCAAGGCAGAAAATAGCTTACTTCAAAGAACTGCCAGAGCACACTGTAAAAGGTGTGGTGTGGAACTTACTTTTCTGTCTTTAGAGGAGACAGCCACATCAGAACCTGGTTGATTTTGACCATAGGTAGATTTTGACCACCTGCTATGTAGCTCTGTCTGCTTACTTTTCATTTCAGACCCAGCTCTGTTCGTTTAAAAACCTTTATCGTGCATTCGCAGACATCCTTTGTAGAGGGCTTTGGTGGCATGGAGTCGCGGCACATCTCCGCCACTCCTTTTCATCTTTTGTCCTCCTGCCTCTTCCAGTCCTGGGGGCAAGAAGAGAGGACATCAGCAGCAAATGCAAGCTGGTCTCCTCGGGGGACAGCACTAGACACTCTTCCAACTCTTCTTACTAAGTAATGTCATGATGGAGAAGGGGACGCACTGCCGCTAACCCCCCTTCAGCAATGAGAACTTGGCTCTGAGACAGCATCTCTCGTCACCTGTAGTCTTTAACCAATCAGGTCACATCTTTACGTGGATTAGCACTCCTGCATCATCTCTCCAAGCCGCCCACTTTGTGGGGTTACCAGATGATATGCTAGATCCTAATGACGGCTGCCTTCTAACAGCAGTGCTCAGCTGGTCAGAGTGAATAGTCCGTTCTTCTGAAGAGTGGAGGATTTGATGAACTGCTGTCCCTGGGTCATTCCACCTGACATTCTCCATTGCATTATCTCTGGTACCTGGCTTGGAGAGGCGTCATTGAACAGGACTACCTGTGTCTTCCCTTTTTGCAGGCGCTCTCCAAATGAAAAAAACATTCCCTTGCAGTCTTCTTTGCTAGGAATGCCTTCTTTGCATAGTGTTGCTTTCCATTAGTGTCCAGATGATCTCCACCATCTCAGCCATCTTAAACTCACTGTGGATTGTGGAACGACATACTTTTTAAATGGAGTTCTTCTGGACAAATGGCTAGGGCTCATTATTTATAATTCTAAGTGTTATTTTCTTCCTGTTTTGAGTCAGAACAAATTCTGGGACATGAGAATAAATGGCATTAACCTGATGGAATAGTCGAGTGGATAGATCCACACAAGCCTGCCCAGCTGAACACCACTGTTGAAGGGTAGACATACAGTTAAGCATGAACAGAGAGGTAATATAACACTAAAAAGCAGTAGAGTTTAGAAAGAGTTCATAACCTTCAGTGGAACTCATAAGTGATTAAATCAGAGAAAATTGTTCTTGGATCTCATAACTTTCCTTAATAGAATGAAGTCTAAAAGCAATTATGGCATATGCTGAATATGTATTTTTTAATCATATGAAATTTTGCTGAATGTTGTCAAGATGAATGACTCCATTTGCTCTGAATAGTAGGAGTTGTAACGAAGAAAAGGGAAGAAAAAGATGTGTGTAGAACAAGCTGTTTCAAGATAAGTGTCTGTTACTTTTAATAATAATAAGCAACTGGGAATATTAGAAAGTCTTTAGCACAAACACAGTGTGACCCCAAATAAGGATTATCCTCCCCCCATTTTTAAGCGAACAGAATTAAATGAACAAACATGAGGAGATTTAGAGAACTGAATATCTTTTTGACTTGAATAAAATAATAGACCAGATGTGACAGTTAGTGTTAATTGTCAATGGACAGAAATTAGAAACACCTGGAACAACCTGGGCGATAGGCCTGTTGGGGGAGGGGAGAAGAGGGGGCGGTAATCTTGATTGCACTAATTGGGGTGGGGCGCCTCACCAAATATAGGTGATGCCATTCCCTGGATGTGACCCTGATGTGACTATATAAGTAAAGAAAAGCAACTGGGTGACAGCATCCATCCATTGCCCTCCGCTTCCTGATTGTGGTACAGTGTCTGCAGCTGCCTCAAGCCCTGGCTGCCTTGACTTCTCTGTCATGACAGACTGTAGCTTTGAACTGTGAGTTGGAAAACACCCTCTCTCCTTTACATTGTTTTTGTCTAGAGAGTCGCTGCTAGTCACCATCAGCTTCCACTTCCGGGTTAATTATCCAGCGTTCTGTGTCTTGAGTGGCGAGCTGAGCTGTTCCTCTCTTCCTCTCTTTTCATCTTCCTGCAGGCGGCAGCCGGTGAGTCCTCCTCCACCACCGCGGCCCATCTCCCCGCCTCATACTTACGGCTACATTTCAGGACCGCTTGTCTCAGACATGGATACAGATGCTCCAGAAGAGGAGGAAGACGAGGCTGACATGGAAGTGGCCAAAATGCAAACCAGAAGGCTCTTGTTACGCGGGCTTGAGCAGACCCCAGCCTCCAGTGTTGGGGACCTGGAGAGCTCTGTCACGGGGTCCATGATCAATGGCTGGGGCTCAGCCTCCGAAGAGGACAACATTTCCAGTGGGCGCTCCAGTGTTAGTTCCTCTGATGGCTCCTTTTTCACTGACGCTGATTTTGCCCAGGCCGTTGCTGCAGCTGCGGAGTATGCCGGCCTGAAAGTTGCTCGACGCCAAATGCAGGATGCGGCCGGTGAGTCCTCCACACCCTTCACCAAGGGATGTGTCACTAACAGTGTCCCCATCATGTGTCCTGTGTGGAAAAAAAAATCCTCCAGTTTTTCTTTCTCTTTTTAGACTGCCTATAGAAAGCAAGCTTCAACAAGATGACTTGTTTTGATTATTTTCTAGTTGTTACTAAGACTTTTAAAATGATTTATTATTTCATAAACTCTGTATAAGCTGACTGATGAGAAACAGACTATGCTGTCGGTTATGATAACCATAGCAAATGTATACATGTATGTTTACATATATTTCTGCATATATACACATACGTTTTAGGCAATTGATAAAATTTCTCTAAGGTTTAAATATATTTGATAAAATGAGCTCCGTGCTACTCTGCACATATTATAAATGGATTTTATGTAGAAAGTCACTAAAACGAAATTCATCTTGATAGTTATATTTAATTAGCACTCCTGTAAGAGAAAGAAGAAAACAGCCAGTTGGAACACTCAAACCTTTGGGAAGTGGTTCCTTAACCTCTTTTATTGGCCACGCTTACTTGTGATCACAGTTCCTGATGGAAGCTCCATCAGGGAGAAAGTGTTATACGTGGACTCCTGGTTAAACCAGTTGCCGCCGCCCTTCACAGGAGGAAGGCAGGGCGGACTGGCTCAGTTCCTGGTAGGTGCTTGTTTCTGTGGCTGCTCACACTGCAGGACAGGTGAGGCTGAGAATCCCGCTAGGCCCAGCATCATCGGGTCTAACCTCCAAGGACCTGGTTCTTTTGATCCATGTCTGCTAGCCAGGCCCTAGTGTATAAAGGTTCCGTGGTCCCCAGAGCAGAAGTACCAGCCTGGGAACCTGCACTCGATATGAAAGTCTGTGGAAGGACATTGCAGATTGAAACCGTAACACCTCTTTATGCCTCTCATCAGTGAAACTGGAAAGATGTTTAAAATGTGCATACATTTTTTTTTTTTTTTGGTTTTTTGAGACAGGGTTTCTCTGTGTAGTTTTGGTGCCTGTCCTGGAACTCACTCTGTAGACCAGGCTGGCCTGGAACTCACAGAGATCCACCTGGCTCTGCCTCCTGAGTGCTGGGATTAAGGACGTGCGCCATCACCGCCCGGCATGTGCATACATCTTAAAGCATAAGTGTTTCATATTTTTAATCTAATAGTTGGAAGAGCAAGTTAATATAAATGCATATTATTTTCTCTTTCCCCCTTTCACTGCTATAGCCTGGTATAATGAATGTACTTATTTTTAAATCATTTTTCCTTATTTCTTCTTCTTAACTCTTACTTAGAGCAGAAACAGCAAGAAAATAATTGAAATTGCAATAATTATCATATGGTCTTTGTGTAGAATATATATATACATGTGTGTCTATGTAGTGCATGGATGTATTTGTGTGTGTGCGTCTATATTGTGCATAGATGTGTGTGTGTGTGTGTGTGTGTGTGTGTGTGTATTTGTATCTGTATGTCTTTATTTCTGGTATCCAAGAAAATACAAATAGTTGAGATAAAGAATATGAAATGAACATATTTCAGGAAAAGAAAAGATCATCATAAGTCAATTATTGCTGTCTGTTGTCTTAATTTTCACAGTTTAGTAACTGTCACAATGGGAGCTTCCTTTGCTTTCTTGAGGTATTGCCCTGATCATTACTTTTTATCAGTATAGAATATATTCATAGATACATCACTTAAACCGCAAGGCCATCTCTATACATTATTCATCGTGTGGAAAAAGATGTCTGATATTTATCAACACATTATCACAGCATATGTACTTACTTCAGGTCTATGTTTTCTAAAATTCTTTTTCCCAGTCGCCACTCAATGTAGTAATATATGCAAACCTAATTAACTTTATTAATAAATAAATAAATAACATCTAATTCTATATATGTTTTACCTTAGTTTTTAATCTTCTGTAAAGAAATAAGTACATGAAATTAAGCATCTCAAGCCACTGTTTTCAGATTGCATTAATGGCACGTTTCAGCTCATTAAGTCAATGAAACATAGGAATAATGTTGAAAATTCATCTGTAAGCGACCTTATGCCTCAGGGTCTTTGAGCAGTAGATGGCCTTATACAATGGAATGAAGAATGGTTTCCATCTCCACTCTAATTCTCTATTTTCATGGCTATGTAACTTTAATTGTAATAGTCTCCATCATAGCTAAAGAGAGTTGGGTTGAATATTTTATTGTATTGTAATTTAGTAGCACTTCTGGTTTCATTTGGCTCATAATTATAATGATCTAAACATGCACTGGCCTCTGCCTATTATAATATTCTTTTCAAGAAATGGTGGTGCTTGTCATGTGACTTGAACTTAATATGAATGGATAACCCAATCACATTGCTTCTCACTTGGCTGCATTAATGTCCATTATTTAACGTGCCTCGGTTAGTACATCTAAATGTGTTGATTTCAGTGAATGTGGCTTCTCTTGTTTATAGCCAGAGGCCATGTCTGATTCCTGGGTCTGTCTGAAGTTTCTTGTGGTTCAGTAGGGAGCAATGGATTTCTGGATGGAATTGGTAGAAGCCAAACTACTGTAGGTCAGCATAGCACTGAAAAGCTTCCATTGCCATTCGAGATGAAACACACTGCACCTGTCATAGTATATCATCTTTATAAGGGCCAGGGACGCTGATGACATTGAAATGAGCCATGTCTGCTCTGTAAATTGAGTTCGTAGTATTACTGGGTAATGTTGTCTATCCAGAACTGACCATCACCCACACACTGGAGTCTTGGAGGGGCCACTGAATAGTGAGGATGGACAAATATCTTAAAGCAGAAAAAACACTGAAGTACATTTGGGTAGACTACATATATAAGCTAGATCAATTTCAGAGCACTTACAAAGAGAATACCCAAGAATGTTACTGAGTTGTTGGGGTTCTACCTTCAAAGAATGCCATAAACAGACTTAATTAAAATAAGGGTATAATTAATCCAGTGCATTTTTACAACCTGAATTTGTTAAGGAATCTGATTTTTCCTCTTCAAAAAGCAACAAGCTTTGAATATATGGTGCAGGAAAACAATAACACTCTTATTTTAAGAACACTTTAGTGATGATAGCTGAAAAAACAATTGCAGTGTTTCCCTTATGTAAAGATGATCGGGAATTTTAGCAGAAGAAGAATCCTGTGGTTTTTACGAAAAGAAAAAGACTAACAGTGCTTTCAGGGCGTTTCCTCCAGTTAACATGAAATAGAGGGGGGAGCTCATTGTTTGGTGGCTGCTAAGTATGTTTTAAAATTAGGGATTGCTTCTAGCTTGAGTATTCGGCTTTGGCTGTTTCAATGGTACTGGAATCCAGTGATGAGTCTGCCTCTGGCTTTCCTCCTCAGGCCGCCGCCATTTCCACGCCTCTCAGTGCCCTAGGCCCACGAGCCCTGTGTCTACGGACAGTAACATGAGTACTGCTGTAATCCAGAAAACCAGACCCGCCAAGAAGCAGAAACACCAGCCAGGACATCTGCGCAGAGAAGCCTACACAGATGGTAGGTCCATTGAAACGGGTGAAAACGTCTGAGGCTCGCCATTCCCCTCCTTCTCTGTGGCTAGTGGATGGATGTGTTCACTGACTTTAGAAACTACATTTACATCCATTAAGAGTAGCCTTATGAGCCGGGCGGTGGTGGTGCATGCCTTTAATCCCAGCACTCGGGAGGCAGAGGCAGGCGGATCTTTGTGAGTTCGAGGCTAGCCTGGTCTACAGAGCGAGATCCAGGAAAGGCGCAAAACTACACAGAGAAACTCTGTCTCGAAAAAAAACCAAAAAAAAAAATAAAAAAGCACAAAGCTACACAGAGAAACCCTGTCTCAAAAAACAACAACAACAAAAAAAACAAAAAACAAAAAAAGTAGCCATATATTACTTACAGGAGTGAAATCCTTCCACATCTTGTCAACCGTCTTTACCCTTTGCGGTTTTCAAAATGGCTGGTTAGGAAATTACATAAACATTTTTTAAAGTTTTTATTCTACGGTTTCACACAATGGCCATGACTCTAGTTGATGTCATAACATAGGATTAACCTTTGCCAGGTCCACTGATCAGAACTGATCAGAGTGTCTCCATTTTCTTCATTCTATCTTGTAAAAATAATTTCATACTTCAACAAAGAGCAGTCAATGTACTGGGATAATTTTGGCAACCATAGTGGTTTTACAGTTAGTCTGTGCACCAGAAGGCAGGCACCTCAAATCCTTTTCTTCATGCCTTCACATGCGTTATGGGCTCTCGCTGAAGAGGGAACACTTGTCCTCTCAAGGGGGCAGAGGAGGCTAATACAAACACTGTGATGTTGTCTAGAGAAAGCCTTTAATGAAAGTGCCTCAGGTGACCCAGCGTTTATTAAACCGCCACCACCTTCTCATTTTATAAAACAACCCCTTGGGCTTTATAGGAAATTCATGTAAGAGAAATTCTCTCGGACTCACCCATCTTGTCAAGTTTACTGAATTTGCTAAAGGGGTGGGGGTGGGTGGAGGAGAAGGGTGTCACAGGCAGTGTCCCCACCTCCTGGGTGTCCACAGCCACAATCTGATTAGGACTTTCCTTCCCAGTCAGCAATTTTTCATAAAGGCCATCATTTGCTATTATCATATGAAAGCTTAATGTTATAGATCGCTATCCAAGGTTATGGGGAGGGGCCTCTTGGAGGTCCTTTTCCCTGTGCGTCTTGCCACTTGACAGAAAAATTTAATACAAAGCTCACAGCCTGATGAGCACAAGTCATTTTGCGATGAGTGGTTGTCCATGCTATTATCTGGAGTTTACGCGGAGTATTTTCTCTCACGAGCATGCATCTGATACTAGACTGCAGTAAATACTGGCGTGACACAGTGCACCTGGGCCTCCTGGCTGCTGCCCAGGACTCGATCGTCAGTGAAACTGAGCTGTCCGAATATTATCTGATTTTGAAGGCTTATTACAGTGGCCCTGTGCATGTTTGCCTCCGTGAAGGGACAAACACTAGGTGTAAATCCTCAAACTCTACAGGCCGTCTCACATTTATGGGACCCCTGTCATGGCATTTTACAAGCTTTATTGCTGTTTTATCAATGTTTATTATCTGGAAGACAGGACTCCTCTCACTGGAAGGCTGGTCCGACGACGACAAGCCTAGATGTAAACACATCTAAATTGAACACATGTGGAAAAATCTGGCCTAAAACTTTGTGTAGATCTTTCTACCTCCTATTTATATGTATTTAGAGAGAAGTCTGGCCTTGAGTGAGGCCTCCAAACATGCTTGAAATAGTGAGAGCTTGCTAGGTTAACAAGCACAGCATCACAGTTATATATTACGCCATTCTTGAGAACTCTTAGGTGGATTTGTGTCCTGCCGTCTACAGGACTTGTTTTTGATGTATTTGAACACTAAATATGAATAGTAACCAATCCTTGAGTATAAAGTATGGAACCGAGTGATGAATCACCAAAATTATTTTTTATTTAACTTCAGGAATACCAAAGAACTAAGAAACTATTGAAACATGTGTAATAAAAAGTTAATGTGAAAATGTTACTTGGATTTAGAATAGGTCATTTCACAAAAGTGGTCACGTAAATTATCAGGGCTTACTACAGTGCAGAAGATAATAATAGTTTTCTGTAGCTCATGTAAATAAAGAATGGAGAAATGAGTCAAGCTGGTTTTAAATGATAGCTTTATCTTCCCGTCAACATGGGGAACCATCCATCCTTAAGTTATGATTACTAGACTGTTTCTTCAATTCATTTCTGAAAATTTCATTGAAAAAGCTATGTGTTATTTATACCTCCTAAAATGTACACTAAATATTTAAAACCACAGAATTCAGATCTCTCTTAATGCACTGAACAAGAAATACAAACTATCATACTTATATTCACACACACTCACACACACACACACACACACACACACACACACACACTGACATACACTTGATAATTCTGGTACTCAAATCCAGGGTTTTCTGCTCCCTCTACCATGATCTATACCCTATCACAATATGTGTATACTCTTGATAGCAGCTATGAAATAGAGATAAAAGTGATTTTTCTCAGAAAACAATTTTATCTAATTACTATACTGCATTTAGAAAATATATCTGAAGGGCCGAAGAGATGGCTCAGTGGTTAAGAGCATTAGTTGCCCTTCTAAAGGACACAGGTTCAATTCCCAGCACCCAAATGTCAGCTCACAAATATCTATAAATCTAGTTCCAGGGAATCTGACACCCTCATACAGACATAATGGCAGTAAAACACCAATGCACATAAAATAAAAATAAATACATTTTTTAAAAGAAAATATGTCTGCAGATCATGTTATGGAGAATCCCAGTAACAGATACAGTTTTTTTTTTTATGCTGTTTTATAAGATTGGTGGGCAGCAGAAAGTATTTGAGCTGTCTGTTCTTAAAATCTGAATTAAGCATATTTGTAAAGTATAGAGGAATTGGTGATTATTTTTTTTTGGTTTTGTTTTTTTTACCTTCTCTGTAAGTGCAGTGTATTGACTGGAATGGATGAGTCTAGTTATTATGTATCAGTTATGAGAACACTGTCCAAAATGGGTGACATTCTTAAGTTTATAGCACCTTTGCTTTATAAATATCACCCAAACTTCAGTTTCCCCAGTTGTTTTCTAAAGCATTCAAAAGAATAAACGGGACCTCCTTCTGGGTCAATAAAGTGTAGTTTTTGAGGATCCCGCTTAGCTGGTTTATCTGTTGCTTCATCTGTCCCAAAACAGTACCATGGACTTTACAATGAAAACAACACCCATGCGTTTCCTCAGAGCTCTGGAGGGTAAAGTCCAAGACTGAGTTTGAAGCAGGGCTGCATCCTTCTGAGCAGGGGTGCATCCTTTGGAGCAGGGCTGCATCCTTCTGAGCAGGGGTGCATCCTTTGAAGCAGGGCTGCATCCTTCTGAGCAGGGGTGCATCCTTTGGAGCAAGGCTGCATCCTTCAGAGGCGTCCCTCCTGTGACTTTTACCTGACTCCCCCTTAGTCTGTAATTGTTCTCTAAACTCTTTTTATACGAGCATTAGTCTTATTGGATTGGACCCCATCTAGTAAGCTCATTTGAATTTTACTGCTTCTCAAAAGACTCCAGATACAGTCACGTTCTTAGATAGTGGGGATTGTGACTCTGAGTGTAGTTTTGGCAAGGACATAATTCACGGCACAAGAGCCCACCAGCCCCTCCAACGTCGTGGCCATGTCTTGCCCTGTAGTTAAATATAAGGCTTCAGGAACACCCAGGGAACACTCGCCTGCAAAGCAGAGTCCGAATCCTCCAGTTCTATGAACAGGACTGATTATTTATTTATTTATTTCGCGTTTGCCACCCTCAAGTTTAACCCAGATGGAGGACAGGATTAAAATATATGAATATTTATTAGCGGAAGTCTTGCGGAGTTAGAGTACATTTCTAGAACCTTCTAAATAGACTCTTCCCTCCCCCGCTTTTCAACCTTCCAAATACATTTGCATATTTGATTTAAAAGCCAAATCTATAATATTTCTTCAGTCCTACTTTTCATAAATTATAAATTCACCATCCTCTTTAGAATGATGTTATTTTGACTTGATTCTTCATTAATTACCAGGCCTTGGAACTTTAAGCAGTTACGTAAATAGAGCATTGACTCTGTCTAGCAAGTTAATGCTGCTCTGGCAGGATCCATTCCTTTATATTACTTTATATGAGGGACATTTTCCTATCTGGGGAGTCTTGTAAAAGGGGAAGGTGTTAATAAGAGTAGACAAAGAGAGACTGAAGAGATGGATGAGAGCTTAAGAGTATTTGCTGCTCTTGCAGAGGACCTAGGTTCAGTTCTCATCACCCATGTGGAAGCTTTAAATAATTTGTAACTTCAGTTCCAGGTGATTCAACACCCTTATTGGCCTCCAAGGACACCAGGCATGCGTGTGATGCTCATACATACATGCAGGCAAACATGGACAAAAATAAAATTGAACTAAATCTTTTTATAAGATTTTTATAATTCTAATTCCCTAGTTTTTTTTTAAATGTTTGATACCTTTTTTTTAAAGATTTGTTTATTTATGTATACAGTGTTCTGCCTGCATGTATGCCTGCAGGCCAGAAGAGGGCACCAGATCTCATTACAGATGGTTGTGAGCCACCATGCGGTTGCTGGGAATTGAACTCAGGACCTTTGGAAGAATAGCCAGTGCTCTTAACCTCTGAGCCATCTCTCCAGCTCCCCTAGTTTTTTTTTTTTTTTTTAAATCTACTTTAAACTAATGCATAAGTTGGGGTAAAGTGCTATTCACCAATAAGGGAAATAGAGACTTGTTCATGTGAAAGTAACCTCAAGTTTAGCTTCATAATCATTTCAAATACCTTAGAAAGAAGATTTCATGTAGAAATCTGTTTATGTGGCATATCAAACCTGCTAGCATGTTTCTTGGTCAATTAGGTACAGTGACAATTATATGCAGGAAGTTACTATTCTTAGCAAGGTCACTTAGTTCTCTTTTTGACTGGAGTTGTAGACAACCTCTGTCCAGAATATCCAGTAGTATGTTTCCTTTTGAACTTCGGATTCCCAGGACACTGTTTAATCCTATGATAATAGTAAGCATAGCCTCCGATACCCGGATGAGCCTGGATAGCTTATTGTTTAGCGAAAGTGACAGTCTCTAGTGTTTGAGAAAGTGTTTGCAGTTGGTGTACTTTATAGCCAGCAGCAGAACAGAGGGGTACACAGACCCTCAGGGCCTTTGCCTACACGGATGCTTTGGATTCACTTCTCCTCCTCTGTTCCCATCCCCAGCTTCAAGCCGCTCTGCGTTGTATCCCACGGTTTATACCACGGATTAAAGTTGATGGTTGAAGTCTTTCTTGTCTTCTTCACTTTCAGTTTGTGTGTGCGATACAAAACAGCAGCAGCAACAACAACAAACACCATATTTTATATATATATAAAATAACAAATACTGCAAAAATTCCATTGCAGCAGTCACCAAAGGCGAATAACCATGCAGGAATGACTGCCTATGTGTGGGACAAATACAGTACTTGGGATTCTAGAATTAGATGGAAATTTTGCTGTTGTCTATACTTTGACCACAGATGTGTTGAGACTGCTAGCAAGATGATATTACACAGTACGCTGTGAAATATAGTAACAAAAATTTTTGCGTTGTTGTTGGGGTTTTTGTTGTTGTTTGTTTGTTTGTTTGTTTGTTTTTGAGACAGGGTTTGACTGCATAGCCCTGGCTGTCCTAGAACTCTTTTTGTAGTCTAGGCTGGTGCTGGCCTCAAACTCAGAGATCCACCTGCCTCTGCCTCCAGAGTGCTGGGATTAAAGGCATTCACCACCATGCCTGGCTACATCATGTTTTGTTTTGCTTTGTTTCTTCTTTTATAATGGATTCCTAAAGAAAAGAGCAAGTAGACAAATCATAGTTCAAACTTTCTTCTTTTAGAGTCAAGTACAGCTTATCCTGATGTCATAGCTTCAGCCTTCAGTGTCAAAGGAAAACTAGTTTAAAAAGATCTCCTTTTTGTTAAAAGAGGGAAAGAGAGGTGGTTTCTTTTATAAATAAATGTGTACACAAATGCATATATAAAATACAAATGAATGAGAGATCCTACATTAAACTAGTACTCTTCAGTTCTTTCATTTAGTATCATAGTAAGAATCTTTTAAGTTCGTTGTGACTGTGGTGGTGTTTTCAGAGAAGGTCTCACATAGACCAGGCTGGCCTGGGCCTTGTTGTGTAGCTGAAGAGGACCTGGAATTCTCATACATCTGCATCCTGAACACTGCGATCACAGGCATATGCCTCTGTGCCATGTTATATTTGGTGCTGGGGATCAAACCCTGGACACTGTGCATGCCGAGCAAGCATTCTCACTACTAACTAATTTCTAACTCCTTCAAGGTACAGTTCCAATATTCAAGAATTTCTCATGTAGGTACATAAAAATGATAATTAGTAGAACACTGTTAATGTCAGTAAAAGATCTGTAAAGGACCTGTATGTTCCTCTGTGGAGAATAGCTAACTAATGATGCATTTATTGAACAAAATATTATACAAAAAAAAGAATTTATTCACTTGGAGAAGTGTACGATTACATGATTGGGAAAAGGAGACATGATACAGCTCGTGTTAATAAAAATGCAAGGCTGTTTCTTTGTATATGATGTTTTTTTATTAGATTACCACCTACAGATAGATACATACTATCCATAGCTCCATATAACTGTTTCATATAGAACCTGACTGTAGACAGTGCTCCCTTGAGTCATGTGACTCATCCCACTTTTGTTATATAAGAGTAATTGGGGAAGCGGGCTGTAGGAAACTGTTTAAACTAGTCACTCTTCATAATCCATACTTGTGACTGAAATGGAGATGAGGAAATAAAAGATGTATTGCCATGTCTCAATTCTAATAGGACTTTGACATTTTTACTATGTAATTTTTTTTACCATGAGTACTTTTTATTTGAAATCCCAAGGCTGAAATTACACTAAGTATTTTTTAAAATATTTTATGAATCCTTTTAGTTTTTTTTTT
>CABHPQ010163193.1:0-30071 GCA_902168405.1 Peromyscus aztecus | reverse complement strand
TACCCTCCAGTCCTACTTTGTGTCTGACTACGACCCCACCATTGAGGATTCCTACACGAAGATCTGCACTGTGGACGGCCTCCCTGCGCGGCTGGACAGTGAGGATGGCTGGGCTTGGGTGGGAGGCAGCTAACAGGGCTGAGCATGCCCAGGACAGCCTGGGACCCACATACTCCTTTCCCTGTCCCCACAGTCCTGGACACTGCAGGTCAGGAGGAATTCGGTGCCATGCGGGAGCAGTACATGCGTGCTGGCAACGGCTTCCTGCTGGTGTTTGCAATTAATGACCGGCAGAGGTGAGGGGGTGTGCTGGTGGACCGGCCTGAGCACAGGACAGGCTCTTCCCGAAGGCTGCCTCACACTGCTGCTGCCTTCTCTTGCAGTTTCAATGAGGTAGGCAAGCTCTTCACTCAGATCCTCAGAGTCAAGGACCGAGACGATTTCCCCGTTGTGCTGGTTGGGAACAAGGCTGATCTGGAGACACAGCGGCAGGTTTGGGATGCCCCCTTCCCTGATGACTCCATGTGGACCTCGGAGACTCTCAGGGAAACCTCTCCTACTCTGGGTCCCAGGTCGCTTCGCTCTCACAACTTTCACTTAGATACAACCCACAAGTGGAACCATGCACTGAGCTATACACCCCCAGCCCCTCACTGGGGGATTCTAGGCAGGGGCTCTACCTCTGAGTTACTCCCTTACCCCTCACTGGGGGACTCTAGGCAGGGACTCTACCACTGAAACACCATCCTGACTCTTACACTAAGCCTCTGCTATTGTTCCCTAGCTGCAGTGTGTGTTCCCCTCTCCTGACCAAGAACACCCTTCTCGCCTGCCTGCCTCATAGTTACGGAAAACATCTTCCTAATTTTCCTAATGTCTCACTTAGACAGCTTCAACTCTCCTGTATCCTCTTCTTGGGTCTTTCTAGAACTTTCTATGTTGAACCTGCTCTGTTATACACTAGAGCACAGCTTGCTTCTGACAGCTTCCCCTCTCCCTGACTCCTCCCTCGTCCTCTCTTTTCCCAGGTCCTCCGATCTGAAGCATCCTCCTTCAGTGCTTCCCATCACATGGCTTACTTTGAGGCCTCAGCCAAATTGCGTCTGAATGTCGATGAGGCATTTGAGCAGCTGGTCCGGACTGTCCGGTAAGCACAGTACCCTCTCCTGCTCTCCTGGTCCTCAGCCCTCCAGCCCATACTTACAGACTGCTTCCCACAGGAAATACCAGGAGCAAGAACTCCCTCCTAGCCCACCCAGTGCTCCCAGGAAGAAGGATGGGGGTTGCCCCTGTGTCCTGCTGTAGCCAATAGCCCCAAGCGACCAGCAGATCAGCACAAGCTCTCTCGGGACCAGCTGCCTCACACTTGCTGTGTGGCCTGAGGCTCTAGCTGAGCCTCAGTCTCCTCCTCCGGGTCCCCAGGACACACTACACCCTCTGCCTTCACTCCTGGCCTCCTGGGGCTATCACTGAGTGCCTTCTGTCAATGCCTCCTTTCCCCACCCACGACCCCGGTGGGGTGAGGAGCTCCTCGTCACTGCTGTATATACATCCCATCTTTCAGAAGAATAAATGTCACTGCCTACAACAGGAGATGCCTTTTATTGAGTGGGTGGGGTAGTTGCTGGAGATGGACCCATAGTCTCATGCCTGCTAGGCAAGGATTCAACCTCTAAGCTGCATCCACAGCCCAGATATTTTTTTTTTCCCCAAGACAGGGTTTCTCTGTGTAACAGCCCTGGCTGTTCTGAAACTCACTCTGTAGACAAGGGTGGCCTCAAACTGCCTGCCTCTGCCTCCCGAGTGCCAGAATTAAAGGCATGCACCCCCATGCCCTGCTCTATTTATTTTTCTAAATGAGTGGTAATCTGGCTAGATGACCAAGAGGTAAAGGTGCTTGCTGCCAAGCATGACTTCCTGAGTTCAAATCCCAGAACCCACACGGTAGGAAAAAAGAAAGAACCAAGACCTGCAATTGTTCTTTGATCTCCACGTGGCACTTAAGTGTGCGCTGGACAGTTTTATGTCAATTTGACACGAGCTAAAGTCATCTGGAGGGGATCCCGATTGAGAACATGCCTCCAAAATACCAAGCTGTAGAGCATTTTCTTAATTAGTGGTTGATGAAGGAGGGCCCACCCTGGGCTGCTGGTCCAGTTTTATAAGAAAGCAGGCTGAAGAGGCCATGAAGAACAAGCCAGTAAGCAGCTCCCCTTCAGGGCCTCTGCATCGGTTCCTGCCTCCAGGTTCCTGCCCTGTTTGAGTTCTTATCCTGACTTCCTTCAAAATGAACAGTGATGTGGAAGTGGGTTTTTTTGTCAAACCCTTTCCTCATAAATTTGCTTTTGGTCATGGTGTTTATCACAGCCATGTAATACACACACACACACACACACACACACACACACACACACACACACTTTCTCTCGCTAAATAAATGTAATAGCATTTTTAAAAACTTAAGCTGGTGTGGTGGTGCATGCCTGTAACTCCAACACTTCAAAGGCTGAGGCAGGAGAATTAGATCACAAACTCAAGCCTGGTTTAAACTCTATGACAAGATTTTGTTGCAGGGGAAAAAGTATTATCTTTTCTTCCTGGAAAATCTAGAACTACACTGTTCAATATGGTGGCTAGAATCTACATATGGCTGTCGAAATTAATTTTTTCATCTGGGCAGTGGTGGTGCATGCCTTTGATCCCAGCACTTGTGAGGCAGAGGCAGGCGGAACTCTGATTCAAGGCCAGCCTGTTCTACAGAGCAAGTTCCAGGACAGCCAGGGCTACACAGAGAAGCCCTTCCTCGAAAAAAAATCAGAGAGGGAGAGAGTGAGAATCAATTTCCTCAAGTTCAAGGGCTCAATGGCCACAACTAGCAGTGAAATCTAACAGCTAAAGCAAAAATACAAGATCCCCGTGGCTGCAGAAGGTCCCACTGGAAATGCTGTTCTAGAAAGTTCCAGGGATGTAGAGACAGGCACTACTACCACCCTACCTATCAGGTTCCCATCTCCACTCCACATGCCATCTGTCCCTCTTTTAGCTGGGGAGAGGGACAGATGAGCAGAATGGCATCTGGGTCCAAGAAATCTTTGATTACTTAGACTCAAGCCCGGACCTGCCAATCCTGTCATCCTGTGTGACATCCTGGAAGGTGCCAGACACAAACCTCCAACCCCATCTGATCAAACTTTTTCTTTCCTTTACTGAGACAGGGTCTCAATTAGTCCAGGCTGGCCTTAACTCCTGACCTCCTACCTCCACTTCCCAACTGCTGGGGTTACAGGTGAGAGCCAGCAAGTCGGGCTTGATTATCCATCTTTGAACTCCAACACTCCTTGACCAACACAGCAGACTGAAACTCCATCCGAGCAGCCTGTGCCCGTGCTGAACACAGGTTTTCACCCGACCTGTCATCAAACACGATGACTTTGAATGTCTCTGGGCCTAATTCTAGAACACCTCACACCCACCTTAGGGTCTGCCTTCTGATCCGGGAGAGACTGTGGCCTTGCCTCGCCCTTGGCAAATCACATCGAGAACAGCAATCTTCTCTGAGAGGATGCAGGCTGCGGTTGGCTCTCACAGAGCAGTCCAGTCCCTATTGGCTATTCAGTATCAACATCCATGACCTTTCTGTCCTGTCCTGGGACTGTGAGCTTTACTCTGTATTCCAGATTAGATATCAATTAGCAGCGTCCCTTTCCGGCTTTCCCTAACGAAGAGCCCTTGGCCTGTGTTCAACCTTGTGCCCTGGGACCGAGCAAGGCTAAGAACATGTAGTAGCATGTTCACTACCCAGCCCAAGAAGGGGTTGCCCCCTTCGAAAGGAAGAACCTGTAGCTGGCTGCAGCCCTTCCATCCTTTCCCTGCCAAGGTTTCCAAGTCTCAGAAGTTCCTGTGGGGGGCACACTGCTCTTACCAGCAAAGGGTTCTGGGTCGCAGCAGACATTCCCCAGAACAGAGATGATCGGGAATTATTTCCCACTGTACAGCAGGGCGGAGGTCTTGGCCTGCACATCCTGGTTCTTGGATGCCCAATGAGAAAGTGACAGGTCACCACTTGCCCCCAGAAGACAGCCCAAGAATACACATGACAGCTGGCGGGCATTTTTGGAAGGCTCCAGGCCACTGCCATTCTGAAGTTTCTAAGACAAGAGTCAAAGGCTGGCAGAGCAGAGCTGGTGGGCATCTCTCCAGGCACGTGTTCATGCCCGTGGTAGGGTTTCTGCCCTCTTCCAGGCTCTGGCAATGATCTTGTGGGTTTTTGAGAAAAGGTCTCTCTGAAGCCAAGGTTACCCCACTCTCTACATTTCCCTCCCTCAGGCTCCCCAGCTCACCAGGCTTGTCTTCAGTTTTGATGTGTGTGCACAAACCCACCAGCCTGCTTCAACTAGAAGCAACTGAGGCTCAAACTTAGGAAGCTGGGTTTTATCCAAAAGGCAACACGGCCCTTCTACTCTGGAGGGGGTCTTTTTGGTCAATTTTTTGTTCTAGAACTCTGACCTGGGGATCTCTAGCTTCCGTTTGCAGGGCCAATCTGTAATCTAAAGCAAGCCACTGCCTATCAGACTGCAGGCCACAATTTATGGGCACTTAAGGTCCACTCTCAACCCTTACCAGAAAGCTAACTCCATTGTTAATGTCCCAATTTTAGTGCCCCTCCTCCACCCCAGTGTGGGGATGGGGAAATTCGGGCATTCTACCACTGAGCCACACCCCAGCCCCTCACTGGGGGATTCTAGGCAGGGGCTCTACCACTGAGCCACACCCCAGCCCCTCACTGGGGGATTCTAGGCAGGGGCTCTACCACTGAGTCACACCCCAGCCCCTCACTGGGGGATTCTAGGCAGGGCCTCTACCACTGAGCCACACCCCCAGCCCCTCACTAGGGGATTCTAGGCAGGGGCTCTACCAGCAGGACCTGACCCCATCCCTTTTCAGGCTGGCCTTGAGTTTCCATGGTAACTCCTCCTGTGATTACATGTATAAACCATCACACCCAGCATCTATTTAACTTGATTTCGGCTCAGAGACCTGGGACAGAATTCCTGCAAGCTCTTGGAGGGCTGCAGGGGCACTCTCAACAGCGAATGACTCAGTAACAGTCCCTAACATTCATTATGGTACAGACCCATACTCGCAGTCAACTGAGAGCTCCACACCAACCTAGGCTGTCCCAAGTGCTTCTTGGTGACTTATCCCCAGAATCTGACAGTGCTAAAGGGGACCTCAACTCTGTAGTAGAAATTACTACCCAGCTCCTGTCGTCTGTTCTCCGTGAATCAACCTGAAAAGTCCATTCCTTAAAAAGCTACAGAGAGACCCTGCGACGAAAACCAAAAACAAATAAATAAATAGATAAATAAATAAATAAATAGTGGGATTTAACCAGGTGGGGGGGGGGGGGGGGGGGGGGGGGGGGGGCGGGGACACGGGACCCACACGCCTATAATCCTGGCGCCTGGGAAGTGGAAGCAGGAGGATTAGAAGTTCAATGTCAGTCGGTTACTTGGCGAGTTTAGACTACAGGAGACCAAAAAGTGGAGTCCAACTGTCTTCTGCATATGTCATCCAGTGTGGTCCTCTGCAAGAGCAGCTAGTGTTCTTAACTACTGAGCTACCTCTCCAGCCCCAAGGCTTTGGAGAGTCTGTGAGACAATGGCAGATGACTTAGATGGCTTCCTCCTTGTCAGCCACCATACTGGAAGAATGCTCAATGAGTTCCTAGGAAACACCACACAGTAAAGAAGTGAGGCCTCCAGCCTTACGCGGGGATCCTGCAGCCACAATCCCCTGGGGAGCCTGGCAGATCCCTGTCCACCCCCACATCCTTGATCTTGACAAACCATGACAAAATTCATGCTTGTATGAGATCGTTACATTTCGGGGCCACACACACACTAACCCTCGGCTGTCCACCCGAGCGGGCTTCATCAAAGGCCCTTTGGCTACCCTTGCTCCCACTGCCCAGGCCCACCCCACCGCCGCAGACAGAGCACTCCAGCCTGCTGGTAAAGTGTTGCTGTTGGGTTTCGTTTGGCTGGTTCTGTGTACACAGTGTATACAAGGTGAGTTGTACAGCGCCCAAGAGCAAGAGGTCAGGGAGAGGAGGGAACAGGACAAAAGGAGCAGGGAGGGACAGAGAAAGGCATTAAAAAATAGAACCACATTGAGAAGACGAAGGAAGTGGGCTGAGGGTGGGGGAGACAGATGCTGTAGAAAAGGAACAGGAGGGCAGGACGAGGGGAGCCTTCTCACCCTCCCTCTCCATCCCTCCCCCACCCTAGGTATGTACAATAAATAAGATTAAAAATAATTAACAAGATGTTTGGCCCCTCCCACCCAACACCACACGCCCTTGGGGAGCAGCCTTTAGCAAAGATGTTGGCCTGGAGGAGGGAGCTTGAGAGCAGAGGGCGTCCCCCAGTTCTCTCAAGTTGTCCCACCTCCTCAACCATACATAGAATTTTCCTATACATTATGTACACGGTGGAGGGGCAGGAGCAATGGCTGTGTTGGGAGGGCTGGGCCAGGGGCCAGGGCAAGTGTTACTAAATAGACATTTATACATATATATAAATAATTTCTCTGTACACGAATGGGGGGGGGGCGTCAGGGGGATAGAGGGGAGGGCTGTGTGGATACACCCTGGCTGAGGACGAGCCCTTCCCTCCTGGCAGCGAGGGAGCCCAGACGTCAGCTCCAGAGGACAGTTCTGTCCAGTTCTCAGTTCGTGGAGGAGGTGCCCTCCTCGCCAGGCCGGGTGCAGTCACCCGCAGCGGCTGTGGGCCTGTGCTTGGGCCAGCAGGTCGCTGAAGGAGTCGAAGAGCTGCTCTAGCCATGGCTGGTTCCGCATACACTGCTGGACTACTTCCTCTTGGCCCAGGTCCTCAGCACCACCCTCGATGGCCAGGGTCTGCGGGGAAGCACAGTGAAGCTGCATGGGCAGAAATGGCCAGGGAAAGGATGGGACCGGGACCCTGAGTCTGAAGGAGGAAGGCTGGAGTTGGACCCCCAGGTCTAGGGGAGGGGGCTGAGGGTCCGGGCTGGGGACTCACCTGGTCTCGGCAGCGCAGGAAGGTGTGGTATTTGTAGTGGTGCAGAGAGTGGTAGAGGGTGTAGAACCCCGACTTCTCCAGCTCCACCTTGAACTCCTGCACAGAGGAGCAGATGCTCAGATCCTCAGCCCATCACCACTCCACCGGGGGTCACCCTTCCTGGGGTCCGGTCCTACCTGGGCCCGCACGACACTTCTCTTGAGCTTGCTGAGCGTCTTGCGGTTGTAGGGCTCCCCTGCAGGCCGCAGCCGCACAGCCCCCTCCTCGGGGGAGCCTTCTCCAGTCTGTTCCACCTGCAGCTGTGGGAACGTGTGCAGGGCATCCTGCAGGAAGCCAGAGGGTCAGTGGCCACCTCCCTGGACCCACACACCACCCAACTCCAGCACTCAGGTCCTTCACTGTCCCCTAAGAGAGTTTCAGGAGACCCACAGGCATATGTTGTCTCCTAAGCCTGGCGTCCTGCCCATATGACTCTATCACGGCCTCAAATCTCTCAAACACCACTTTTCTACCCCCCATTCTGTAACACCCCAAATTATGTGCTCTATGGCACAGGGACACAGCTCTGTTCTTGCAGACAACCCAGGTTCAGTTCCTAGCACCCACATGGAGTGGCTCATAACTGCAAATATGGGGGATCTGAAGCCAGCCTCTGGTCTCCAGTGGAAACACACACACACACACACACACACACACACACACACACACACACAGGTGGCTGGAGAGATGGGTCAAAAGCTGCAGAAGATCCAGGTTTGGTTCCCAGCATCTACATGGCGGCTTACAGCCCCCTGTAATTTCAGTTCCAAGAGATCTGCTGCCCTCTTCTGGCCTCGAGGGCACTGCACACACCTGGTGCATATGCATGCATGAAGGTGAAACACTCATACGCCGTATCTATCTAAAACTGTGTACTGTAGTTCACAGCGCAAGCCCAACCTATCCCAGAACTGTGTAAACCAGATGAACATCTGACCCAGGGGAGCAGAGTCAGACTACTACCAATTGGAGTTCTCGCTCTCTCTCTCTTTTTTAAAGATAGGATCTCACTATGTAGCCTTGGCTGGCCTTGGACCCACAGAGATTCACCTGCCTCTTCCTTCCAAGTACTGGGATTACAGGAATGTGGTACCACACAATTACTTTTTATCTTGTAACAAAGCCTCATTAAGTTGCCCAAGATGGCTTTGAGTTTTGATTCTCCTGCCTCAGCCTACCAAATAGCTGGGATGACAGGTATGTGCAGGCTGATCTCTATGAGTCCAAGGCCAGCCTGGTCTATACATAGAGTTCCAAGATAGCCAAGGCTACCTAGAAAGACCCTGTCTCAAACAAACCAAACCAAACCAAAAAACAAAAGAAATGTATCAAACAGAATCCTTAGAATCAGATGAAAATTTTTACCCTACCTTTTCCAAGTCAGACTAACATGTTGCCAAGCATCTCCAAGACAACTTATTATTCTATCCCAGATTTAATTCTCAGTGACAATCTAAAAGCCACCCCAAACGTTCCAAGTAGGACTAACTTCTTCCAGAAGCCCGACCAGCCTCCCATGTTTACAGCCTGAAGAGTGTCAGGCTTGCACCACCCTGTCTGGGTAAGGCAGTCCTGTGGATGGACCCAGGGCACACTACAAACTGAGCCACATCCCCAGCCCCATGATATCAGGACTAGAAGCCTCGGTGCCATATCAGCACTGTACCTCAGGATTCTCAAGGTGGTCCTGGGATGTTCCATCCAGCATAACAGGCCATTCCAGAGGGAAATGGCAGGCAGGACTGAGCCCTGGGATTTGAGTCTTGTCTCATACGGACAGGAGCCAGGTTATAGGGTGGCCCAACAAAAGCATGAGGCCCTGCCCTTGCTCATGAACATTTGCTCTGGGCCTGCTGGGAAGCCAAGACCTCTCCAGCTTAGCTTTCATTTCCCAACCGAGCCAAGGACAGCAGGCCTTTGCAATGACCCTCCTCTAGGGAAGAACTTAAGGAACTTCAAGTGGCTGGCACCCCACACTCCAATCTCCACACCTGATCTGGGCCCTGTGCAAGCCCCACTCAGGCCCCCAAGCACCTGCAGCGCTGGGCTCAGTGACAGCCGCTTCAGGACCTTTTTCTTGTGCTCATTGAGGAGGCCATCAATCTTCCGCATGGGTGGAAGGTAGAGTTCATCTGCAAGAGCAGGGGTGTCAGAAGATCTGCTCCCATGCACAGGAGCAAAGAGGCTGGGGTCCCCAAATCCCCGTCTCCCTGGGACTACTGAGTCCAGGTTTAGTGCTCCTCCACAGGCCCCAGCTTTCCTCTCCAAGGACTAAGTGCCCAGTGCTCAACCCCAGACCTAACCATAGGCCTATCCCTCCTCTCCAGGCCCTAGCCTTTCTCCCAGGTCCATCCTTGAGCCCTAGGAAACCAGCACCCACCCACAACTCCTTCCCTCCTCTGAGGTCCAGCCTTCTTCCCTGGTCCAGCTCACCATGCGTGTCTTCCAGGGCCTGGATCATGTCCGGGTCCAGGGCTGTGCTCACGAGCATCTCCACATAGCTTCGGTACATCTCCCGCATGGCCCGTGTCTTCAGCAACCGTCCTGGAACTACCCGCTCTGGGGAGATATGGGACACAAACTTATCTCTAGGCTACTGTGACACACACACACACACACACACACACACACACACACACATACACACACAACTTTCAATGGCAAGGATGGATTCATAGTGCAGACTCTTGCTAAAAGGGTACAGGCAAGCCCCTGTTGACTGAGGTCAGGAAAACGTGGCTTGGCCTCTTCAGTTGGAATGACATATTCAAGGTCACAAGAACATGGAGTGACAAGAACTACCATTTGGGGCCAGTAAATGGGGCCTAATTCAGGGTGGCTCCTTTGAAATCCACAGAAACAAGGCTGGTTACAAAAACACTGAATCAAGACAAATCAGCTGAGAGTGGTGGTGCACACTTTTACTCCCACTTGGGAGGCAGAGGCAGGCGGACCTGAGTTCAAGGCCAGCCAGAGCTACACAGTGAGACTCCACTGAAACAAACACATCCGAACAAAGCGCAGAGACGAGGGCCGAGGATGTAGCCGAGCTGGCAGAGTGCTCATCCAGCACACACAAATCCCGAGGTCCCAGCACCAAACAAACCGGGCGTGATGCTGTACGCCTGTAACGCAGCACTGTAACGCCACAGGTGGAGACAGGGGATCCAAGAGTCAAGGGCCACCCTCAAGTACAGAGCAAGTTCCAAGACATCCTGGGCTACATAAATCATCTTAATAATAATAATAATAATAAAAACAGAGAAAAGAGAGGGAAGAGAAGAAAGAGGAGGAGGAGGAAAAGAAAAGAAAAAAGAAAGATGGAAAAGTCGGGAGGGAAAGGACCACACTGACCAACTGCCTTCATAGCTGAACACAGACTAAGTTAAAAATTTACACTGGAGCCGGGCGGCAGTGGCGCACACCTTTAACCCCAGCACTCAGGAGGCAGAAGTAGGCAGATCTCTGTGAGTTCGAGGCCAGCCTGGGCTACAGAGCGAGATCCAGGACAGCCAGAGATAAAAAAAGAAAAGAAAAGAAAAGAGAAACAAAACAAATGAACAAAATCTACACTGGGGCTGGAGATATGGCTCGGTGGTTAAGAGCGCCAACTGCTCGAGAGGACCCAGCACCCACCACCTTCTTCTGGCCTCCACTGCACCAGGTATACACGCGGTGCACGTTGTCGATTATCTTTGTACACTGTGAAGATGCGCCAGTGTTACTGGTTTAAAAAAGCTAAATGGCTAATAGCTAGGCAGGATTTTCGGGGCGGATTCAGAGCAGAGAGAATGCTGGGAAGAAGAAGGGCAGAGACGCCAAGGTAGCCAGCTAGAGGCGGAACAAGTCCAACACACAAAATGGGATGGAGGTAAAAGCCACGTGGTAGACAGACCATAGATTAAAAGATATGGGTTAATTTAAATTATAAGAGCTAGTTAAAAACAAGCCTAAGCTACTGGCCAAGATTTCATAATGAGTCTCCGTGTCGTGATTTGGGAGCTGGCTGGTAGGACAGAAAAATCTGCCTCCAGGTACACAGACATATACACAAGCAATAAACAAATAAACAAACGAATAAATAAATAAATAAATAAATAAATAAGTGCCTGGAATCTTTGCAAATGGATGTGGTATATATGTTCAACTCTACAGGTGAGGTCATGCCTTTCTCAGGGTCACCCAGGGAGTCAGAAGAAACACCACTGTCTCTGGGCTCCAGGAGAGAGGCTGGTCCCACATCTGTCCCAGGCCTAAGGACCTGTGATGAACCCAAACCACCCATCACTCAACATAACAAGTGCTGCTGGCTTTGCTGGACTCAGTGAGCACCCAAGACAGGTGCTCCCTCCTGGTGCCTGTTCCCTCATCTGTACGCGGTGTTTTATTTGTTTATTTATATATTCTGTAACTAATTTATTTACTCTGCAATACAGAAGATTCAAACACTGAGTTACATCTCACCCTTATTTTTATTTTGGAAATGTCTTGTTGGGTTTTGTTTGGTTTTGATTTTTTCCCAGGACAGGATTTCTCTGAGTAGCCCTGGCTGTCCTTGAACTCAGAGATCTAACTGCCTCTGCCTCCCCAGTGCTGGGATTGAGAAGGCCTGTGCCACCAGCACCCAGCCGTTCTTTCATTTTTTTGATACAGTGTTCTTAGGCGGCCCCGGATGGCTGGCCTATGTCAGTGTGCCTATCTTCTAGATGGAGTTTCAGCAGCTAGCTCTTAGGGCTGTCCTGACAATTAAGCAATTATGTACCCAGGTTTTAGCAGACAGACATCATCATATAGGAAAGTGACCGACTGTTAACTGTTAGCTTCTTCCATTGCTGGGCAGGAGCTCCCTTTGTCCCCATCTTGTGGAGGCTATCTGCAGCCCTCAGGCTGACACTCACCCTGCCCCCTCCCTAGGTGACCCCCTCCGCCTTCAGCCACTGGAACTTACCATCCTCACTGGGAGCACCAGGGGAGGACTCTGAGTCTGAGGAGCTGGCCCCGGGCCTGCCACCTGCTGAGGCATTACCCACTGCCTCTTTCAGCCACTTCTTCCTCTTCTTCGGAGGTGGCTCGGCCTTCACCTTCGTGGGCCTGGTTTTGGGCAGCCGGGAGGTGGTGGACTGTCCCGTGGCCAGGCTCCGGTCAGTCCTCATCTGCCGCCCACTGGTGGCCCGTTCGCTCCGTAAAGGTCGGTCACCACCACGGGTTACCCTCTCCTTCTCCACAGGTCGGGGTGGGGAGGGCTGCTCTGGGGCAGGGGGCTCGAGGGCGGCGGGCTCCGGTGTCAGTTCTGGAGGCTTCTCCGATGTTACCTTCTCAGGGGTCTCAGGCTTAGGAGGTGGAGCTGGGGCCTTAGATGGAGGTGCAGAGCTGCCCCCCACAGGGGTAGGGCCCTTGGTCTGCCCAGACCGTCTGGGAAAGGACAGAAAAGACTGGTATCAGCAGGTTGAAGATTCTTACTCTCACCCCCTGGGACCCTGAGATATATCCCGTAACGCTCACAAATGTTGTTCATGCTTGCTTCATGTGTAGGTGGGGAAACCTCTGCTCTCCCGCCTCCCTAAGCCTCTCTCCTTCCTCTCTCTGGGTCTGTGTCTCTCAGTGCCCCTCACTCTGGGTCTCTGCCACCCCTGTCTGGGTTCATCTCTCTGAGTCTCTGCCCCCTGCTTCTCTGGGTCTGTCACCTCCCACTATGGGTCTCTTTCTCCTTCTCCCAGCTTGTCTCCTGGCTCTAGTTCCCTCACTGAAAAGCTCCATCTCCTGCATATGGAACCAGCCTCACCCTTCCCTCTCAGGGACCCTGTCACTGTCGGTACCTGACTGGCAACGGGGGCCGGTGCCAGGGTTTCCGAGCGCACACCCTCACATAATCCTTCTTGTTGACATTCTCCAAGAACTTCACATAGAGGCGCTGGTACCGGTTTTTCGCATCCCCAAAATAACCCAAATACTGTGGAGGGACCAAAGCCTGTGAGAGCCAGCATGCTTTACCGGTAAAAACCCACCTCCGGAAAAGGAGGTTTCCACCCTGCCTGGGCCGTGCCAGAGAGGGACCCCAGTACTGAGCACTCCACCCCAAAGTCTGCACCACAACCCAACGGCTTACATTACTGGTGGCACAAAACTGCCTCTGGCCGTCCTTGATCTCTGGAGTGAACTTCTGCAGAAGAGCCTTCTGGACACGCCAGATTGGAGGAGGCTCCCGGCCGGTCTGTAGTGCCAGCTGAGGAGGAGAACAGGGAGGCCTACAAGGTTACCCTCATCCTTGCCCTGCTGGCCTGTTCCCACAGAGAAAAACGCAAAGCTGGAGAGGCATGGTAGCTCACACCTCTAATCCCAGCACAAGAAACTGAGGCAGGAGGATTTTCACAAGTGAAGGTGGCCTAGGCCACATTGCAAGAGTGTCACAAAAACAAACAAAAACAAAAACCCCAAATGAAGACCCATCTACAAGCATTACCCTCTTGATGGTCTCATAATGCCCTAACCCCCCAAGATGAAGCCTGACTCTACCCATGCTTTCCTAGTATCTTGTTAAAATGTTCCTTTTCTCCAGTGTCAGGGCTGAACTCAGAGTCTTGTGTGTGCTGAGGCACTGCTGACCCCCTAGGCCCTCACTGATGAGGGCAACACCCCCAGGATCTAAGACAGTCTCACTAACTTACCATCCTCATGGGTCTGGGATGGCAGGCTGCACAATCTGGCCCAGCCACCGACTAACGCTTGAGTGGGCAGGCTTCTTTTGCTTACACCACAGTGTTTTAACTTACTGATATTTAAGTATGGTAAGCTCTGAACACATACCCACCATTAGTGATACATGAATACTTGCTAGCCCCAGGAACACAGCAGCAGAGACTCACAGTCATGGTCATCTCCTACACCAGCATCCCTGCCTCATCTCCGGATGTGACTTTAGTCAAGACCCGCTCTGTGCGTCCTATTCAGCGGACTGTTAGAACACCTTCTCTACACTCACGGGACTGCTCTAAGAGTCATAAAAAACTGAGTCTGTGTAAGCAAACTGTACAATCCAAGAATAGACAGCCATTATCTAGCATGCAGGCCTCAATATTGGGACTGGTACTCACAGCAGACATCACTAATTGACCCCAGATCTCACTACTTCTGAATACAATGCTAAAAGACGAACAAAGCAATAACTTGTGATAATGTGAAGAGAAAAATCTATGGAACTAGGTTAAGAGGTGAAAGTTGGGGCTGGAGAGATGGCTCACTGGTTAAGAGCATACCGATCTTCTAGAGGACCCACGCTCAGTTCCCAGCACACTTCAGATGGGTCACAAATGCCTGAGGGCCCACACACATACACTTACAAAGACATACACATAAATAAAAATGAAATAAAACAAATCTTTAAAGAGGCAAAAAACAATTAACCTGGCCCCTTCTTTTGGGGGTATAGCCTGAAGGTGCCATCCAGAACCAGGAAGAAGCTTCTACCAGAAACCAAATCTGCCGCAGGCTGACCTTGGGCTCCCAGTCTCCAGAGCTGTAAGACATTTGTCCATAAGCCACCCAGGCTACTGCAACTTAGTACAGCAGTCTGAGGAGACAGTGATGACCACAAGGCCTTTCACGAGGCATTCCAAACACAGGGAGCAAGACACACAAGTACACAGAATGGAGTATGGGTGCGATGGCGTGGGCCAATCATCCCTGCTACTTAGGAGGCTGAGGCAGGAGGACTGAGATCAAAGCCAGGCAAGGACACACAGTAAGACACTCTCTCAAGAAGTGAAGAGTTAATGGTGGAGCGCCGGCCTGGAGTCCCCTGTGAGGGGATGGGGTGTGGCTCAGCAATAGGGCTCTTTCCTAGCACATTTTCTTCCCTGGCTTCCAGCCCTAGGCGTTAGGTATGAGACATGTCATCAACCCGCCAGATGAAGGACAGCAGGGACAGACAGGCTCTGTCTCTTGACCTCTGACATCCTCCACTCCCAGGGCTGTAGCACTAGGGTCCCATTGCACAGGCTTTACCCCTGGCAACTGACCTTCACACATGAAGGGGACCACAGAGGAGATAAAACACAGGCACAAAACACTCAACGGCCCAAAGAAGCCAGGCGCGGTACTGCATGCCTGTAATTCCAGCATTTTGGGAGTCTGACTGCTTTGACGTTGAGGCCAGCCTGGCTTACAGATTGAGACACAAAAGTGCTTCCTGAAAGAGGTGATGTCTAAATGGGTACTTGAAAAGAGTGAAGTATGTCCTGGGTGACACAAGAATGCAGAGATGTGGTTATTGCATTCAAAGACTACAGATCAAGCGATCAAGAAGAATTTAGATGATAACTGCAATCAATTAGTCATGTCTGCCTTTTAATTTTGTACTCAGAAGTAGCAGGACCTGGGATCTATTGGTAATGTCTGCTTTGAGTACCAGCACAGTATGGGTTTTGGCGTGCCAAGTAATGACTATGTAGTCATAGCCTGGTGAGATTTATTTCCACACTCTCGTTTTTGAATGATTCTTGAATCAGTCATGTACGTGTAAAGAAGGGGTTCTAACAACTTGCTGAATGAAAAGCACCGCGAGGGTAAGGTGGCATACAGAGATAAAGCAAGGATGCAGGCACCCTGCACCCCATCCTTTCCTCCAAGCTCCCACATGGCTCCCATTCCTCCTGCTGTGACACCACAGGCTAGGTCAGAGGCTCCCGAGAGAGAAGTCTGTTTCAGACCACATTCTGCTCAGACGTTTAGCCCGGCAGGGAAACAATGCCTTTGAGTCCTCTCCCTTATCCCAAACCCTGCCCTACAGGAATCAGACCTCTCAAAACTTTGCAGCCATATCACAGACATTCATGCCCAACCAGTGTGAACAGAAAACTCACTGTTCTGGTTCTCAAGAGACCTCCATGAAGTCCTGTTGGGGCTCCTCACCAGGCACCAAGCCTCTCCATATCTGCCTCTCTGCTCTTTTCCCAACTGGGCGTTTGGTTTTCCTCCAAAACACCCTTCCTATTCTTCATTATTGATTTTTCTTACTACATGTCTGTCTGTGGGTGCGTGTACCCGTGGAGGACAGAAGAGGGCAAGACGGGCTGGAGAGGTGGCTCAGAGGTTAAGAGCACTGCTTGCTCTTCCAAAGGTCCTGAGTTCAATTCCCAGCAACCACATGGTGGCTCACAACCATCTGTAATGAGATCTGGTGCCCTCTTCTGGCCTGCGGGGATATGTGCAGACAGAACACTGTATACATAATAAATAAATAAATCTTTAAAAAAAAAAAAAAAAAGAAGAGGGCAAGACATCCCCTGGGGGTAGAATCCATGGTTGTGAGGAATACAATGTGGGTGTTGGGGAACTGAACTCAGGTCCTCTCCAAGAGCAGTTAAACTATCTCTGCAACTCCTGTTTTCAGGAATGAACCCAGATATCACATCCTTGCATCCACCCCAGTCTATCTCTAAGGCTTGTACTTCCAGGCTCTCTTCTTGTCAATCGTATAGCCAACGATGCTCAATGATTGACTAGAAGCTGCCCATCTCATGGACCCCATACCGAGGAAGTCAGCTCCCCGCAGGACATCTGACCCGAACAGTCAATGGGTAGGACAATCGCTAGTTTCCATCTTGGTACCAAAGGATGACTGGGACCAATCAGATTATCTCCTAAGAACGTGACCTGTGATAAACTAAGTAAGCCATGTGCTGCTGTGAGTAGCAGGAATGTGAGCAGGTGAGCTACCCACACCCACGTATGCTATGTAACAAGAAAGGTTAGTGGGTCCAGCGGCCTGGAACTCTCTACGTAGACAAGTCAGCCTCCAACTTGTGGGAATCCTGCCTCAGACTCCCAAGGGCAGGGATTGCGGAGAGCTACCATGCTTGGATAGGCAAGAAAATCTCTTGTGTGTCAGAGTTCAAGGCCCTTCAGAGCAACAGAGCAAAACCACACACAAAATCAAATCAAGCACAGTCCCAACAACAAGAAGGCGGTCATGGACAGCAGCAGCAAATACATGGCGCTGAGGGCCCGAAACTTCCCCCAGTCACCTCCTTTACCTCCCTGCTGAACAAGGGCCCCACCAGCAGAGACTCTGTCTTCAAGAGCAGCTGTCCACCCAACCCCAGTACCCCAGGTCCTCCATGATCTGGCCTTGGCCTCCTTCTCGGCCTGTACTCATGGTCCAGCCCTCACCCTAGCATTTCCTCAAACCTGCCATACTTCTCACATGGGGCCTGACATTGGCCATGGCGCTCACCCTTCTACAGAACTGAGCTGTAGCATCCTTTTCCTTTTACAGACAAGGACGCTGAAGGAGCCAGTGGCCAACCCTGCAATCCAATCTGGAAGCCAGTTATCCATATAGCTTTCTTCTTTTTCAGGGTTTCTCTGTGTAGCTTTTGGCTGCCCTGGACTCACTCTGTAGACCAGGCTGGCATTGAACTCACAGAGATCTGCCTGCCTCTGTCTCCCCAGTGCTGGGACTAGAGGCGTGCACCACCATGCATGACTTAGATATCTGACTTAAATAATAAAATACATTCAAATGGCTAATTTTACTTGAATTCCCTTCCCAACTCCCTGTTTAGCTCTGGCTATTCTGGAACTTGCCCTGGACTCACTCTGTAGACCAGGCTGGCTTCAAACTCACAGAGATCCACCTGACTCTGCCTTCCTAGTGCTGGGATTAAAGGCATCTGCTATCATCCCCTGGCTCACCTGAATTTTTTATACTTGTGGAATGAGAAAGTTTAAACAGAGTTGGGACGTACCTAGAGCCCCTGCCTAGAATCCCCCAATGAGGGGCTAGGGGTGTGGCTCAGTGGTAGAGCCCCTGCCTAGAATCCCCCAGTGAGGGGCTGCGGTGTGGCTCAGTGGTAGAGCCCCTGCCTAGAATCCCCCAGTGAGGGGCTGCGGTGTGACTGAATGGTAGAGCCCCTGCCTCCTCAGTGAAGGTCCCGGATATGGAACTCAAGCCATCAGATTTTGGGACAGATGCCTTTACCTAATGAACCATCTCACTGGACCTAATTCTTACTATTAATTAATAAATATAAATCCATTTGTGCGTATACAGGCATGCACCGTGGTTCAACAGTGGAGGCTGGAAGACAACTCCCGGGAATCTGTTTTCTCCTTCCACCTTGTGAGTCCTAGGGGTCAAACTTAGGTCCTCAACTGCCTGGCAAGCAAGCCCCCAGGGATCCACCTGTCTCTGAGTCCTAAGCAGACTTAGGAACTACAAGCAGATACCTCCAGAAAGTTTGTGGGACGGAGCTCAGTAAGGTCCCCATGCTTACAAGGGACTTACCAACCGAGCCATTTCCCTAGCTTTTGTTTCATTTGAGACATACTCGTGTAGCCCAGGTTGGCCTCAAATCTGTTACACAGATGAGGATGACCTCTACTTCTGACCTTACTGGCTCCACTTTCCAAACGCTGGGGATATCAGCTTCACACATGTCTGCTGCTTTCCAAGGCTGGTCTGAGAGTCATGGGCTCACCTGAGGACCTTCCTGCCTCAGCCTCAAAACAACACTGCTCGGACCACTAAAGGTTAAAAAAAAAAATGCCAGAAAAGCAAATCCTGGCAAAGCCTGACATACACCCTCTGTATTTTACTGAGTATTTACCAAGCCTTGTAGTAAAAGCCAGCCCAATATCACAACAACAGATCCAATGTTTCCAGCACCTTCTGTGTGTGGGCTGTAGAGACCCTGATAGGCCAGGTCACATAAGCATTATCAATATACCCCTGGGAGAAGCTCATGTCACCAGCTGTGACTGAGAAAACTGTGGCGTAAGACGACAACATGGCAGCCTACCTCCTCAGCAGGAGAGGTACAGTGGCGTCCAGCAAACCCAGTGCGGGAGAAGCCTGACTTGCTCACCTCCAGGAGTCCCTGACCCCAGCTGGGCCCCGCCACTGCTCACACATGAGTAGTATTTTAAGCATCTGAGTCCTCGCCTGGCCCCTTCCCTAGCCCACACCAGCTGGGTAGTATCAGATGGATGGCCCTGGCTCCTGTCCCAGCCTTGGCCAGGGAATGGGTCCCTTCCCAAGGCCCACTGGCTTTCCTGGTCTGTAAGATGGGGATAGTGAAGGCACTGCCTGGAGCCCTGTTCACTAGGGTCAGAAAAGACACAGCACAAGGACTGTGGAAAGCTTGCAGTCTGGCCAGATTACCCACAAGTGAGGCCCAGGCCAGCCTGGGTAAATTAGGGAGACCTTGCCCTTATCCAATCAACCATCGCTCCAGCCCCAATTCCCAGCACTCAAAATAAACGAAACAAAAAAACTAAAATTGTTAGATCCACCTCACAAAAAATTCTTAATAAGTTTCTGTCCTTGTCATGAATTCAACCCAATATCCATGTGAACTGGAGAAAGAACCAGCCGAGACTCAATGCAATACAATGCGCACAACGGCAAGGCATAATCCCACCAAAGACACGCAGAACAGCCTTCCTGTGCCGACGACAGAGATGGCAGCCAGCTGAGCATCAGCTCTGCTTCATGGGAGCAGCTAACATACCCTACCAAGCCCAGAACCAAAGAGATTCCTGACCACCACTGACCACTGAGTCACACCCTCAGCTTCTCCCTGGGGGATTCTAGGCAAGCATCCTATTGCTGGACCATGCTTTCGGGGTACCCGATTCAGCCAGATATGCCTGTGAACCAACCCTCTTAGAGCACACCTAATTCTTTTGGAGCAGGGAGTTGGTTAATACTATTGGCTGTTTCCAGTTTCACTCTGCCAATCATGTGAAAAACACCCACAGATTTCATGTTGCTGATAAATCTTTATTTACAAAACTGGAAGCCGGGAGTGGTACCACATGCAGAGGCAGGTCTCTGTGAGTTTGAGGCCAGCCTGGTCTACATAATGAGTTCCAGGATAGCCAGGGTTCTGTAGAGACCTTGTCACAGAGAAAAACAAACAAAATACGAAACTGGACTATGGTCAAGCATGGTGGTATACATCTGCAGTACTGTAGTCATGAAGATGGGGCAAGAGGACTGCTGCACGTGGGGAGCTCACGGGGAGACCCCGTCTCTGGGAACGTTCCTATCAGGGGCCGGGGTACTGTCACTGAGCTGTATTCCCAGCCTTTTTTGTATTAGTTTCTTCACTCTATTTTCCAGGCTGGCCTTCCCTCTATTCTGTAGCACAGGAAGGTCACAACCCCCACAGAGCCTGGGATGGCAGGCTGATACCAGCAGGTCCAGTTCTACACCAAGAATTTAAAACTCAGCCAGGCACTGGTGGCGCAGGCCTTTAATCCCAGCACTTGGAGGGAAAGGCAGGAGGATCTCTGAGTTCGAGGCTAGTCTGGTCTACAGAGTGAGTTCCAGATAGCCAGGGCCGCACAGAGAAACCCTGCCTCCAAAAAAAAAAAAAAAAAAAAAAAAATTAAACTCAGCCTGACACACAGTGAGCATCCCAAAGCAAACAGCTGTTATACCACCTGCAAGTTACACAGACCTGCATTTAGGTTGAAATCAAATATGTAAATGGAAAAGAATATACTCTGGTTGGATCCCTTCTGGTAGGAAATCCCCAAGAAATGGAATTACCAAGTGATGAATTTTGAATCCTAAATTCCACAATTCTGACCTGTCAGGCAAGAAGAGCTCTCTGCTGCATTAGTGGCATGAAGGTCACAGGGGCAACCAACTGCTCTCACTGGACTTGATGCCTGGTCCACAGGAGGACATTAACGTCTGGCCCTATAATCTGGTCAAGCCCACCGCTTGAGAAGTCACATAGCCCTGGGGGATGGGGAGGCAGACACCTCTGTCATTCTGCTAAATGGACACAAGGTCACACAGCCTTCTAGATATGTATGGACACCCAGTTTGGTCGGAGAACCTTCCTTCTGCAGTGGGCAGAAGGTGATGCAGAGACTCAGAAGTGACAGAACACGCAGCCTGAAATAGTCCATCTGTATCAACCCCAAAAGGCTCAGAGAGTATCACGGAAGAGGGACAGAGTGAATGAAAGCAAGTGTCCTCACCCACCACCTCTACCAGCCACGTCAGACCCACTGTGGACCCAGAAGCATCACAGCAAGCCCACCCTGGTAACACCTCTGCCTGCACTCCCACACAGTGAAGCTGGCCTTCACTCATCAGCTGCTCAATCAGTGACATAAGACACTTGGTCAGGCTCCATGTGTGAACAATGCCGAGACTCACCTTGAGGGAGGGGATGTCCTCTGCACGGATGACAAACTCATCCCGCTCCCGGAAGATGCCCTCACCACCGCTCTCTCCGGCTTCCTCATCTGTCTCCCCACACACAGCTGCTGTCTCCTGCTTCTTGGCAAGGTGCAGAGGCCGGGCGTCTGGAGGTTCAGGGTCCTCTGGGGATGGGGCAGCAGGCTCCTCTGGAGCGGCAATTGGTGGGACAGCTGGGGTTGCTGGTGGGGGTGGTGGAGGTGGTGACGGCAATGCTGGCGGAGGTGGCGGCTGTGGTGGAGGAGGTGAGCTAGCCACAGGGGTCACCAATGGAGTAGGTGAGGGCAAGGCTGGAACTGGGGGTGGGGGTGGAGGTGGGGCAGGCTGTGGCGTTGGGGCAGGAGGTGGGGTGGGTGGGGGCTTCTCCTCCAGCAGAGGAGGCTCTGAGAGAGAGAGAGAGAGAGAGAGAGACATCAGATATGTGGTCTGCTCTGGACTTCCCCTGTGTAGCCCAAGCTGGCCGTCACCTCCTGATTTTCCTGCTTCAGCCTCAGAATGACAGTCATGTGCCACTATGCCCAGCTCTACTAAGCATACAAATCCTTGTGCCTCTACCTGCCACTTAGCGCCCCCCCAGCATATCCACAAATGTCCTTAGGCGTCACTAAGGGTGGAGCAGAGGCAGGAGATGATCACTCTCCCGCAGAGGTGCCCCCCCCCCTTCTGTGAGACCACCACCACCGCTTCAGCAACCACATGGAGCTACTAAGGCCCCTGTCAGTCTGGGCTGTCTCCAAGCCCTTGAAGCCCTTGTCTAACTTTTTTTTCTTTTTTTAAAGTTTCTTGAGACAGGGTTTCTCTGTGTACCCACCGTGGCTATGCTGGAACTCGCTTTGTAGACCAGGATAGCCTCAAACTCACGGAGATCCGCCTGCTTCTGCCTCCCAAGAGCTGGGATTATAGGTATGTGCCACTACCACCTGGTTAACCCTTAGCTCCATAACCTGATGTGTAACTCTGAAGCTAGGCCCCTTCTGTGCCTCCCAAGTCCTCATTCCCTCCTAGGACATTCACGACCTTTTTCAAACCTCTCCTATGCCTCCCCTTATCTGCTGTCATAGATTTCTAATGCCATCCACATCTACCTAATTACTGTGTGTGTGTGTGTGTGTGTGTGTGTGTGTGCGCGCGCCATTTATGCAGAGCTACCTACAGAGACAGAAGAGGGTACCAGATCCTCTGGAATTGGATTTACAGGCAGCTGGATGTGGGTGCTAGGAACCAAACCCGGGTCCCTCCAGAAGAGCAGTAAGCTCGCTTATCCACTGAGCCATCTCTCCAGTCCCCCAATGACTTTTTCATAGTACTAAGGATAGAACCCAAGTTTTTCACTCATTTGGGAAAAACACCATGAGTCCCTTCCCTGGCAGATTCTCCACAGGCACTCTACCTCTGAGCCACGCCCCCAGCCCTTCACTGGGGATTCTAGGCATGGGCCCTACCACTGAGCCACACCCAGGCCTCACTACTGACTCCTCAGAGCACTTCTGAGGCTCACATTCCTTAACAGTTCCTAAGACTTCTCTGTTACCCCATTACACGTCCCTATCACTTACGTCCTGTTCTGTCTCTAGCATCCTCCAGGGCCCGGTACCAGGCCCTGTGATGCCCTGCACCACTTCTGAGCTCATTAAGAAAAGATGTTCCGACGGGCGGTGGAGGCGCATGCCTTTAATCCCAGCACTCTGGAGGCAGAGGCAGGCGGATCTCTGTGAGTTCGAGGCCAGCCTGGTCTACAGAGCGAGATCCAGGAAAGGCACCAAGGCTACACAGAGAAACCCTGTATCAAAAAACCGAAACAAAAATAAAAACAAAACAAAACAAAACGATGTTTCTTCTCAGAAAGGATTTTTTTCTGTCACTCAGGAAATGACCTTTGCCGTACATGCTCGTCTACACAACAGAAAACCAACTGTGCCTGCTGACTCCCACCGTCCCCAGACCACCTTCTGAGAGCTCACCAGGAGTTCCATTGCTGTTGGTGCTGGGCAGGCTTGGGAGAGGGGGTGGCCCTGAGACTGCAGGTGTAGATCCAGGGCCTAAGGGTGGTTCCTCTGGTGTAGCAGTGTCCTTGGGCCCTGGGAGTGGTGGATCATCCAGGGCAGAGATGGCCGAGGAAATGCTTTCCTGTAGGTCTCGGTTCTTGGCCACAGAATCTTCTTCATCAGAGGAGAAAGAAGGCAGCGTCTCCAGGTTACGCTTCAGCTCTTCATCCAGCCGCTTGCAGGGCGAAGGGCAGCCCAGCCCGAGCCCCTCACTTTCGGCAGCCTCTAACGCGCCCCCCAGGCCAAAAGGACCAGAAGGTGCGGGGTGCGGCGGCACAGTGGGTGTGGTGGGTGGCGGGGGCTGCAGGCCTCGGGTGGCCACAGAGGCTGGCACACTCTTAGGGGGGCTTAGTGGAGGCGTCAGGCCGGCTTGGTAGAGTGGCGGGTGCCGCTTGCCTGACTTGAGAAAGTCGAGGAAAGAAGCCATAAAGCCTGACTTCATCTCCGGCTGCTTCTCTTCTACCTCCTTGATCTTGGCCTCAATTTTCTCCCGGGTCAGGTTGGAATCCAGGCTATTGTGGTCTACACCCGAGATGGCATCATTGGAAGGTGCTCCCATGCCCTCACCAGCCTTGGGCACAGACAGCTTGATCTAGACATGGGGACAGCAAAGAGTCAAGGTCCAGGGGCCCACGCCATAGGCCTCCTCCCTCAGATCCAGGGATCCACATTTTATCCTTCCAAGTCTCTGAGACCTTGGAGTTCCAAACCCCACCTCACTTTAGACCAAGTCCAAATCCTTCAACCAGGCTGTGGAGCCCTGGACTTCAATCCAAATGACCTTATTTAAATGGTAGGAGGCCAGGCCAATAGTTCCTTCCAGACCTTCCATAATATCCAGGCACACAGGATCTGAATGCCCAGCCCATCCTTCCATTTACAAGACTTAGAACCTGGTTCCTGACACCCTGTCCTCTCGTGAGCACCACATTACAATATTCCAGCTCCTGAAGACACCAGAATTCCATCTAGGTAACTGTCTAAGTGCTTCTTACTAAGGTAACCACAACTCCGATGCCTAGACCACCCTGCCACCTTCAACCTCAGACAGTCCAGCCCAACCCCTCCAAGACCCAGTCCCCCTCACCTTAAGTGGTTTCAGGGGCTCCAACCGAGTACTTCCCATTTCCTCAGCCTTCCTGCCTCTTCCCCTACCCCGGCCCCGAGGTTTCTTGGCCCCATCAGTGGCTATGGAGGCTGAGGCTGGTCCTGCAATGGCAGGGCCCTCCAGTGGACGAATCCGGGGTCTCCCCCGGGGTCGGGGAGGACCGTCTCGCTTTGCCTTGGTGGGCTTGCGGCCTCGGCGACGAGGGCCATCAGGACCAGGGTTGGGGGGGCAAAAGTCTATATCACCCAGTGGTGAGAGGGCTGGTCGGGAGCGGCAGCTAGACACCAGATCAGGCAGGCGCCTTGGGTTTAGACGGATATCTGCAGGTACATCGGCTTTGTCCTCATCAGCCTCAAACTCGTACTCCTGCGCATACAGCTTCTTGGGTGTCTGGAAGGGGGGGTCTCGACGCCGTAGTAAGTGAAATGAGGATGTCTTCAGCAGCTTCTTTGGCTTGGTTGAGCAGAAGATGGGCGAGGTGAGACCACCCTTGGGCTCGGAGACAGGTGGTGGCGGTGGAGGTGGCGGTGGGGGCGGGGGCGCTGACTGGTGTGGCCCGCTCTGGATCAGGCCCAGTGGCTCTGCATTGACTGTGGAGGGAAGCTCAGGGGGTTTGTTGGGATCCAGACCTAGGCCTGGAGTCTCTGGTCCAGCTCCAGATGCCCGACCTCCACAGTAGGGTCCATAGGGGTCATAAGCAGTGGGACCAGGGGGTGGACCAGCACCAGTCTTGGGGTCTCCATCATCTTCAGTCTGTCCAGCCTTGCCATAGTCATCAGCTGCCCCTCCACCAAACATCTCCTCCATGGTGGGGAAAAAGCTCCGCTCCTCATCCTGAAGCAATGAGTCGGGAAAGCAGATAGACGTGAGGGGTACAAACCGGGGTGCCTTGGTCCCTTGAGGGCTGGGACTTCTGTAGGCGCCTGCAGGATCCTTGCCCTCTGAGTTAGGTGGTCCCACACCAGTGTCCCCAGGACCTGGTGGCAACGGTTCCAGAGCCCCGAGCAATTCTTGCATTGCTCCAGGAGGCTCCAGGCTCTCCTCCGGTCGTAAACGAGGACTCGGTGCTGTGGGTTCCAGGCCATGACTGCGAAGGTGGGCTTCAAGCTGCAGAGGTATAGGTGGGGGCGGCGGGGGCGGCGGTGGGGGCGGCGGGGGAGCCCCATCCCGGGTGGCTGGCTCAAGGAGGTGGACGCCAACTTTGGGGGCACTGGGTGAGGGGCTGGGGGCATGGCTGAGCACGGAAGGGAGCAGCTGGGGGGGGAGGTGGAGGCAGCACCATTGGAAGGTCAGGACCTCCAGCCTCCAAGAGGAGGCCATGGGGTGTGGGCTGGTTTGGCTGGGCCGTGGGTGGTGGGGGAGGTGGGCTCTTCTGCAAGAAGGCTCCCAGCTCCTTGGCACCTGCTCCATAGTGAACAACTGAAGTGGCTAGGCCCTCCGGGGTTTCACCGCCTCGTTCTGGCCCCTTCTTCTTCTCCTTCATCCGCCCCAGGCCCAGCTCCAGTGCAGCTGTGGCGCTCTCATCCAAGCTGGCACTGGTCCGGATGACGCTCTGCAGGTGGTACCTCTGGGGATCTTCCTTGGCCAATTCGTAAGGTGTGCCTGGCGGTCCTCCGGCTCCCCCACTGCCCCCAAGTCCCTTAGAGGCACCAGCCGGCCCATCCTCGCCCACCAAGCCATCTGCCCCTGAGGTCCGAGGTGGGCTGGGTGCCTGAAGCAGGTGCTGAATCAGAAACTCTTCATCTTCTGTGCGCTCAGTGGTAGCACCACCAGGGCCGGCAAGCAGCTCTGAGCCATCTCCTTTTCCCTTGTAGCCACCTGCTCCAGCTGAATAGTTGCTGGCTCCAGGGGGCGCCAGGAATGGAGCTGAAGCTAAGACCGAACTTAGGTATTTGCCAGGAGCTCCTGGAGAGCCAACCCCAGGAGGGCGGCCAGTAGCAGGCGGTGACTGGAGAGGCCGGATGATATGAGATGGACTCGCCTCTCCACCACCTCCCAGAGAACTGGGTCCCCAGCCACCTCCATGGCCTGAGAGAGCTGGAGAGTGGCCAGTACTGTAACTGAGGGAGGGGCTGGCTGTGGGGAGCCCCTGTGAATGGGCAGCTGGCCCTGGGTAAGGCTCACCCTGTACCCCATAGAGCTGTCCCTGAAGCTGGTCTGGAGAGTAGCTCTGACAGGTAGCCAGGCCAGGAGGTGGGGGACCGCTGGGGGGCTGCGGAGGCCCACCAGAATAGCTAGGGCCTTTGCTTAAGTCCTGTGCTTGACCCCCTCCAAATCCTTGCCCATAGGCCTGGGGTCCCAGAAGCCCTTGGGGCTGACCAGGAGAATACGCCTGGCCCCCAGCCCCTGCAGCCCCAGAGGCTTTTCCGGCAGCATAAGCAGCCGCTGGTCCACCCAGGCTCTGACACTTGGGTGTGGCGGTAGATCGAGGTGGTGGTGGTCTGGTGGCGCCCCCTGTAGCTGGTCCATAACCTCCCTTGCTTGTCTTATAACCAGGGGACTGGATGATAGGGCGGTACCCACCACCACCCCCAGCCCCACCTCCCCCAGCAGGCTCGGGGCCTGTGGCCCGGCCAGCTGCTCCAGCTGTGGCTCCACTGGGTCCACCCTTGCTAGGTTCTCCAGCACCTGGAGAAGGTTCCCCCCCTCCCAAAGGGCTGCAAGCCAAGCTGGCCCGGTGGCCCATGGAAGGATAGCTGCCTCCGCAGCTCAGATAGTGCTGCAGGGAATGGGCTGGCGGCGGGGGCGGTGGGGGCTGGGCACTGGCTGGCCGCTGGTAGTGTTTGATGACTGTGTCCTGTCGGGGCAGGGCCCGCTCGGGGGGCGGACCTGGGGCAGCACCCGAGAAGTTGTAGAGCTGAGGGGACGATGGTTCTGCAGCAGTGGCTGCAGAGGAAGAAGCCAGCAGATTGAACTGAGTGGGGAGGTGGCGGGGAGGTGGAGGTGGATCTGGGGGACCGGGACGGTAAGGGGGGGTCTGAGCAGGGCCAAGGCCAGCAGGCCCCAAGACACCACCCCCTGCCAGGCGCTCGAAACCCAATGACGAGGGCACTGTAGGTGCCTGAGAGGGCTTCAGGTGAAGCACATCATGGGGAGACAGGAGCCCATTAGCAGGAGGACTGAATGGTGGGTCCTGGAGGCTGAGGGAGGAGGGCACTGGGAAGGGGCGGCTGCCGAAGGAAGCTGGGTGCTGGTAGGCAGACAGGGCAGAGGAAGATGGAAAGGTGCTGGAACCCGGGAGGGCACCCGAGATGAAGAGTTCCGTGGGACCTGGTGTGTGCATGGCTAGGGATGAAGGAGAAGACCACAGGTCAGAGTGGACCACGAGACAGCCCTTCTCCAGCCCTCTGGGAACTAGCAATAGCTTACCTGTTTGCCAGGAAGGACTTCGGAACTGGGAGAGGAGAGAGGAGGCAGAGGGGCCGGGCTGGGGGCCCCGGGACTCCAGGGCCGAGATGAGGTTCATGACGGAGGCGTCAGGCCCTGCTGAGCCTGCGTGGTGGAGGCCAGTGTCAAAAAGTCCAGAGAGGCCTGGTAAGACACGAGAGGGCAGGTCAACCCGGCCAGGTGGAGGCAGGGGGTCAGAGGAGAGGAAAGTCCCACGCCAGTTCAGAGAATGGCTGGAGAGAAGGGCAGACAAGCACAGAGAACCCAGCACCTTTCAACCTCAGTCCTCACGAGGCTGAGGCAGGAGGATCAGACCTTCAAAGACAACCTGAGCAACTTAGTGAGGCCCTGTCTCAAAATTAAAGAAAGGCAGGAATGGAGAGAGGGGTGCACGGAGGGAAGAAAGGCGTTGCTAACTGCTGCACATGTAAGGCTCAGGTTCGATTCCCAGCACCACATAAGTACCCACAAAAAGTCCAAAGAGGCAGAAAACAGGGAAAGAGCCAACCAGGAGAACCAGGGGGTCAATCTGGCCTGGTTTAAAAATCGGAGGGAAGGGAACCAATCAGAGGTGTGGGCGGCAAGGCCACGGTGCTGGTGGAGAGGTTACGCTAAGAAAAAAGGGGGCGGGACAAAAAGATTGGAGCCAATAAGGGAAAAAAAGGAACCAAGGAGCCAAAGGATCAGGCAAACTCACTGGGAAAGAAAGGACTGGGATGGGCTAGAGAGAGGAGGAAAAGCCTGGAAGAGAAGGTGGGATTTGGGGGCCCCTGAGGGGTAGCAACCAATAGGAGTGAAAGGGGCGGGTCCATAAAGCGCCTGACGAATCCGGTGTGAAATGAAGCAGGGACCAGCAGCCTTAGAGGCAACCAATCGGGGAAATGGGAAAAAAAGAAAAAAAAAAAAAGAGGGCCAGGACCAAGGGCAAGGCCAATTAGCAGGGGTGGAACTTTCAGCAACCAATCAGGTGTCTTGGAGGGCGGACCGGCCCCAGCCCTCCGGGATGGGGACCCGTACCTGCCGGGTGGTGGTTGGTGGCATAGCTTTGTAGTGGGTGGGGGGCCGCGTAGGCCTGGCGGTGCAAGATGTCGGTTTCTGGGTGCGAGGTCCGGGAGCTGCCGTAGACCAAGCTGAGAGCAAGGGAGAGATGTCAGAATCTCCTCTCAAGCTATCCTCTGAGAAGAGGGCTGGGGGAACCTCCCACTTGACTGGAGGTGTTACTCCAAGGAACCCTGAGATAACACCAAGGAATCCAATTGCCCCACGAGGGGAGCACAAAAACCACCCTGTTCTGGAAGCCTTCAGAGTCCCACGTTTGCAAACACAGGCATGCAGAGACAGAGGACGTCAGGGGGAAATCTACAGTAGCCCAAGTGAAAGGTGTGGTCCTCTCCTGGAGCCCTCCCCCGCCACAACAGAACCAAAGGGGCAGCCCTGCAGGAACACATGGGTACCCCAAGCCCGCTGGAACAGCACAGACCCTGAATTAGGGGAGGGATCCAGCCAAGCCAGGAGCAGGAGGCAGCCTGTGTCCCAAATGGCAAGGGGAGAAGGTGGGGAGGGGACAGGACCCAGGGAAAGTCCCAGGTACAAGTACTGACATGAACGAGGTACATCCCCAGGGACTGAGGTGCAAGTGCACGGGCTCAGCCAAGCCAGGTGCGTGTGCAAACAGGAGTTCGATTCACAAATGGGGGAAGAAAAGGTCCTGAGTGTGAAGTCCCACTCGAAAAACTTGTACACGCTGGGGAAACCCAAGTGTTGAGGGGGAGGGGCTGAAGGGCAGGTGAAGAGTGAGGACGCGCAACACAGATTAATCTGCAAGAGTCAGATTCACAGGTGAACATGCGGCTAGCCACGCGTGCAAAGGGCCCACGCTCACACACGCAAACACAAACGAGGAAAAGATCAGACTCTACCCCTACAAGGGCCCAAATCTGTGGCCCTGGACCGGAGGGCAAAGAGTGCACCACCAACCAGGATTCTCAGCTTTGAGGGAGGTGGGGAGCAGAAGGGGGCGTGTCCCTAATCCCAGGACCCCCCAACACACAGAAACCTAGCTTACGAAGGGGGCGGGGCCCCGTGCCCACTCTGCGCGCGGAATTTCTTGGAGGGGGGAGGGCCCCAGTGGCCCAGCCTCGCGAAGCCCCGGAACAATAGGACCTGGGAGGGGGTGCGCGCCCCCCCAGGTCTGCGAGCTAATTCTCCTTTCC
>CABHPQ010163192.1:0-30102 GCA_902168405.1 Peromyscus aztecus | reverse complement strand
AAAAAAAAAAAAAAAGAAAGAAAGAAAGAAAGAAAAAGAAGGAAAAGAAATTGAGCCCAGGCTGGCCTTGAACCCAGGATCCTCTTGCCTCAGCCTCCTTAAGTGCTGGGATTACAGGTATGTGTCACCATATCCATCCAACTTTGTTTTGAAATTCTTAACCCAGTTTTGGACGAGGAGGATCTGCATGTTTAGCTTGGGTAGGGCCCTACAAACGCTGAAGTCCTGAGTAACAGTATAACTGCGGAGGCTCCTTGCAATACGATTACATGAAATTCTCTGCCTACGGTACATAGCGCATCAAGGAATGAGCAAAGGCTGTTACCCCTTACTATCGGAGTATCCCATGTGTGATAGTGAATGAAAGCCTGAATGAGTGAGAGCGTAGGGAAGGAAGGCACCAGGCCGACATGAGATAGGAATGGGGGGTTGAGAGGGCTCTGGGAATTCAGACTGTCAAGTAGTTTCCGCCTTAGCTGGTAATCAGTGCTGTGGTCCGGACCCAGCTGCCACACCCCTCAAAAAGTCCACTTGGTAAGAGCTGAAGACGTAGATTCCAGTCTTTATTAGGCGGGTGTAGTCTTCGTCCCCTAGATGTGGTCAGTTCCTAGCTCGTTCAGCATCGGTCAGGGGTCCACAGAGGCCTGGATCAACGCTCAACCTGCACGACCGCCCTCGAGGAGGCGGGGCCTCGCGCGCAGGCGCCGAAGCGTCTCAGAGGAAGGGGTTGGTGCCAGCCTGCGGGGGCAGCGGCCCCGCCGGGCCGGACGTGGGCAGCAGCGGCTGAGGCAGGCTCGCGGGCGGCGGGGCGAAGGCTCCGGCTTGCGGGAAGACGCTGACCGAGGCGGGGAGGGTCGCTCCGACCGGCACGCTACTGAGCGGGAGGGGCAGGGAAGCGCTGTAGGTCATGGAGCCCAAGGGCGCCCCGACGGGTCCCCCCGGAGGCAGGCCCAGCGCGGGCGAGCCGGTGCGCATCTGGTTCAGGGTCGGCCTGCCTTGCTCGCCCGAGCCAAACGGGTTAGTGGGGGACGGAGCACCCAGACCTGCGGGCGAGAGAACAGAGGATAAGGGCTTTGCAACGGCGCACGTGGCGAGGCCCAACGGGGTCCCAGACGCCTGGCCAGGGCGTTCTACCTGTCAGGAAGGGGTTCCGGGTCCTTGCAGCCAGGGGTGCCTTGACTAGTGAGTCCAAGTTGACCAAAGAAGAGGCAGAGGGGCCTAGGAAGGACTCCGGAGTCCGGCAGGGGCGCTCCTCCTTTCCTGGCTGCAGCGCCTCCCCCAGCACCCCCAGGTCAAGGGCTTCTGACTCCTTCATGCCATTTTGCTTGCAACTGGGGCTTGCGTCTCCAAATGGGTCTAGCTCTGAAAGAAAGGTGATCAGTTCAGTGGTGGGGAAGAAAGAGGGCAGAGGCGCCCCTGGAGTACCCCCTAAACCAAATAGCTGTAACCCCTGGCCTATTGCTCACCCACAGGGCTGCTGGACTTCCCCATGGCCAGGGCCTGGCTGTCCTTGGGCTCTGTGGATTCTAGAGGTTTGGCAAATGGATCGAAGGATGAGGCACCACCTAGAGCTAGCCAGGAGAAAGAGGGAAATGGAGTGAACTAGAAGAAAGGTATGGTCTGGGATATGGCCTTCTCACCATAGACTGTCCTCGGTATTGGAGGGCAGGGGACCCAGAAGTCCCCAGCTTCTCACCCATGTGCCCTCCACTTACCAGAGGTGTCAGAGGTCTCCACAGAGCCTCCCCAAGGGTCTGTTCCAGTGCTGGGGAGTTTGTGGTTGGGGTTGCTTGGTGCCCAGGGGTCTGAGATGGGGGGTCCGGCAGGCAGCACTGGGGTCCTGCCCCAGGGCTCAGAGGAGGAAAGAGTAGGAAGCAAATCCCAAGGCTGGCTTCGGGACAAGGCATTTCCGGAAGGAACTGGAGACCAGGGGTCTGCAGAAGGTCCCCAGGAAGAGCCACTTGGCTCAGTGTTCGGCCTGAGACCTGGAAAGGAGAGGGAGCTAGAACAGATATTATCCCAACACTCCCCCACCCTTTGTCCAGGGCCCTTCCCATTTGCCCAGCCCAGGTTGGGTGGCGTGGTACCCACTTCACAAGTGGGATGCTAACTTGGGAGCAAGCGGCTCTCTCGAGCCCATGTTTAACAAATAAACCTAGGAACTTGGACCCCCAGACCTGGGAGTATTGGCCTTATCAGGGCTTGGCTAGCCAGTGAGGGCAGCTAAGCCTTCTGCTGAGCTTCCCAGGAGCTAAGATCAGATATGCTCCCCTGGCCCTTACTGCAAGACCCTATTCTAGAGGCAGCACAGTGACCCTGGAGAGGAGGTGATTTGCCAGCAAGTGGCTGAAAGGAAGGGACTCTTTAGAGGCCAGCCTTGGGGTGGCGGCGGGGGGGAGGGGGGGGCTCTTGAAGTCCTGTGTGCCCACCTGGGATGTCCCATGGGTCAGCAGAGCAGTGTGTGGAAGGCAGGGCTGGGACAGGTGCGAAGATGTCAGCCAAGTCCAGGATGGAGGACTGTGGAGGGGAGAGGCAGCCATGGCTCAGAGGTGGGTGGGGTGCAGAGGGAGGGGAGGCCTGACCGGAAGCCAGCTCATTCCCCTCCTTTCTTCACTCCACAGGCATCTTTTAATGACCCCTCACCTCTGATCAGCACTTCCCATTTATAAAACGTTCCCTCATCCATGTAGTGTTCCATTTCATAACATCGCTGTGAGGTAGGTAATGTACCTATTTTACAGATGAACCAACTAGTTGAAGCCCAGAGAGGGGAAATGGTTTGTCTGTAGTTACATAGTCAGAGAGAGGCTGAGCTGGGTTAGATCCCAAACCAGCAGAAAGGGGTAGTCAAGACAGATGATTTTTTTTTTCTTCTTTTGAGTCTACTTCTCTAGCCCAGTACCCAAGAGAAACTGGCCACCACAGACAAGGAGAGGAAGACCAGAGAGGCTCCCCAGGGACAGAATGAATAGCCTAGGAAGGTTATCTTGTTTTCAGTGGCCACCTGCTCCCCTTCTCAGGGAACCTGAGATATTTTCAGCACCATGTGCTAGAACCAGCTCCTAGTCCAGACCTACAGTATCACATGATCCTACAGTATGAGAGCTGGAACTGTCCAAAACACCCGCTGTGCAAAAAGGGAAACTGAGGCCAGTAAGAATGTCCCAAGTCATTAAGTGGCAGGAAGCCCAAGGAGTCTCCATCATGACTCTGATATGCCACCTCACTTCAACTCCGTCACCAGCCCCTGCTGCACACCACACCTTCATTTCCCGCTTGGTGCTTGCAGCGAGCTCCGCTCTGTGTACTGCACAGACGCCAACTCTGTTAGCCCGCACTCCTCAGCCCACTGTCTACCTGGCTAGTTTTCAGCTTCTCCTCCTCCTTTCTCTCTTCTCTCCCAGGCTCTCTGTCCCGTCGACGTCGGCCAGCAGGTTCTGCGCCATTGGCCATTGGAGAGTCATCGTCCTTCCAGGACCTCGCCCCCTGCAGAAGGGACAGGTAGGGCATGAGCAGGTGACTGGGGTCAGCAGAGAGCAGGTGGGAGGCACCCACGTTAGCGCAGCACAGAGAAGCTGATTAGTGAGTGCCCCTGGATCCGCCACCAATGCCTTCACCAGCACCAAATCGAGGTCTGCACCTGTGGCCCAGGTGACTCTGCCCCTGTACTACCTTCTCATGCTCCTGCCGGCTCAGGCTTAGAGCCAGCTGCAGCTGAAGGTCCTCATCCCTGTGGGAGGCTGGGGGGACTGGCTGTGAGGGAGGAAGAGAGGAGTGAACTTGGCCCGGTGTTCCCCACCCCGGGGCCGGAGGGCCAACACAGTCCTGCCCAAGCGTAGCGATGGAGACAGAGATGCCCCTTGCTCAAGGGGATGGGCTTTGACAGAGTAGCTGCCTCCCTGCCTGGGCCTGAGATGCAGCTTAAGAATCAGTCTCCCTAGTAGAGGCTAGTGAGCACCAAACTGCTTTTTTTGCTCCTTAGCCACCCTGTGCAGTCTCAGGTCTCACATATCTTTTTCTTCTGGGTACCCTGAGAACGTCTCTAGCCCACCCATGTAAGAGGCATAAATGTTTCCTGCCTGGTCTGCTGGATCCACGGAGGTAATGGCCAAGATGATGAGGTATCAGAGGTGTTGTCCCTGTCCTTCCAAAGGACGGCTGGCGGGAGGGAGCAGTAGCCCCAGAGTTTTCTCAGAGTGTGTTCTCGGCACACACCTCTCCCGAACCACAAAGAGAGAGCAGACCCCTAAGGTGCACCACAGACGCCCCCCCCCCCGCCCCCCAGCTACACACGCCCTCTTCTGAGCCCTGCCTGAGAACACCGAAAGTCGGAGTCCACGACAGGGACAGATCGGGAACATCGGCATGCCCTTGTGCTGTCTTGGGAGCTCCAGTGGGTCTCCGGGTCCAGGGTGGAGAGCCCAGGTGGAGGCGGGTGAGTACCAGAGCCCTTTCCTTCCTCCACAGGTATCCTGTCCAGACCCGGGTCTCACCTTTTCAGCCTCCTCACGGCTCATGGCCAGGGCCAGCTGCAGCTGCAGTTCTTCTTCTCCGGATGTCTGGGGCCGGGCCTGCTCCAGGTCTGAGGCATAGCGCGGGGACGAGGATGCAGCTGCAACAAGTGTGGTTCCCGTGAGCACACCGGCCCCCACGGTCCCCACGGTCCCCACGCTCCTCTGCCTGCCAGGAAGCTGGGGCTCACAGAGAGGGAGCCAAAGGAGACTGGCTCTTCGGGCTTCAGGGAGCCAGCCAGTGTACTGGGCACCCCTTGTGGATTTTCACTGCTAAGTCAGATGCTAGGGTCACCTTGGCACGGAGTGACAGTGCAGGGGGTGCCTGGCCACTTAGGGCCCTAAGTCAGAACTTAATGCAGGTCCCTGACATCAGCTCTTGAACTCTTCCAATAGGACCCTAGCCTGCTTGGGGCCACGGGGATTAAGAGGAAGGGATCTGCCAATCAAACAAAATCACAGCCTCGGAGCCCCAAGCAGGCCATCATGGGCTTTATGGAGGAGGGCCGTTCTGGTATTCCTAAGGTCACAAAGGCCTCCACCACTGTGGCAAGCCATCAGGAAGGATGTTTCATCATCAGCCACCCTTGTTTTCAAGGACAATACTCTTGAGTGGTGGGGGTTTACAGAATGTCCGGTGTCTGAGTAAAAGGGTCAAGGGCATTCTTGCGCCTTGTCTGATTCAGTTCTCAGATCAAACAATAGAGGGAGGTAAGTGTACCTCTGTTTTACAAAGAGCTGGTTGCCCAAGCCACGCAGCTTGGAAGGAACAGAATGAATGGTATGCAACTCCAGAGGCTGCATTTCGACCTCCATGCCACCCTCTCAACAGCTAACTAATAACAAGGACAAGCAATTGATAATGTCATTAGTTCGTCTGAATTGCTGATGCACCTACTATATGCAAGCAAGGTGCTTTTCACATTACGTTCTTTATCTGGATGGGTCCTCCCAGCCTCCTTTCTGGGATAGGAACTATCTCTCATTTGTGGCTGCTGGCTGCAGAGCCAGAACTGTGGCCGGGCTACCACCACCATCACCACCACCTTCTCCAGCCATACCATTAGGGTCTACTCACAGGTGTAGGAGGAGGGGGATCCCCGAGACCTTCGGCTGAAGCCCAGCTGCCCACTGCCAATGCTCATGCCTTCCAGGGCCATCCTCTCTTTGGTCTTGAGGGCGTGGGTTCGCTCTTGCCGCAGACGCTCCTCGTCTTTGAGCAGGGCCATCACCTGTTTGACCTTCTCACGGACATTGACGCCTTGGTCCTTGCCATCGCGGTCAATGTACTGGAAGTCCTTGAGTGTCTGGATGGTGTAGAGGTTCTCACGGCACTGGTGGGCTACGCGCTCCGAGCCTGTCTTGAGTAGGTAGTCCAACAGTGTCAGAGCCTTGTATACGTGTCGCCAGTTCTTCCCGCTGTCATTGAGCCGCCGCCACAGCATGCCCATAACCTCAGCAAAGGCCACTGTGTTGAAGGTCAAGTCAGCGATCTCTGACATGAGGGAACTGGGTGGGCCCCAGGGGTCATTGCTGGTGGCCTCGCGCACCTTGATCTCAGCCTCCGAGTAGTTGTGAACAATGTTCTTCACCTGGCGTCGGAGCGCAGAGGTTGTCATGGTTGGGGACTTGGAGGTGGGCAGCCCCCACCCCCGCCGGAGGTAGAGGGCTGAGGGCCACCGTCTTGAGGTCACTGTCTCGAAGGATGGGCCGCCGTGCCTTCAGCAGGGCGGCTGCGTCCTTGGGTTCCACATGGGGCTGAGAAAAAGAGGAGCTGGGACTCAGGGTCGGTGGCTTCCTCACCGTTCATTCACTCACCAAGTAGGACCTGGCCAGAGTGTCCCTGCTGCCAGGAATGGCTTTGGCCAACACTTACTTTTATTTTTCTTACTGTACTCACTGCTCGATGGACCCTGTTTCTTTGGCATGCTTGTCCATACCACCACCAGACCAAGATGCCTATCTCTAGTCACATATGGGGACAGTGGGACTCAGAGAATGAGTCCATGATTATTCCTCTGACATCACAGAGCTGGGAAGTGGGGGCAGCCCTCCCTCCGCCTGAATGTGTGGCTTCAAGGATCATAAAGTGACCACCAGGAATGTCAGTTTCCTGCCTCACTTGTCTCCTCCCCCATTCGTGCCGCGACCTTTCCAGTTCAGCCCTGCACACTCTCCTCTTGGACGGCCATTCTTCATAGTTTAATTCCCTCAACACCCATTTCCTGGGGGTCTCCCCCAGCCCTGCGATATGCTGGTAGAACACCCACATCCAAGTGGGAGGATCCGACGACCACAGCCCACCGTGGGCGTGCTCAGAGGTAAAGAAGGCACAAGCAAAGAGAATAGTGGACAACTTCCTGGAGGAGAGACACAGAGAGAAGGGGGAGGAGATGGAGGGGACGAGCGAAGTGAGGAATCTGTGAGCACGAGGGGTGCACCTGCCCGGCCTCTGCCACACACGCACAGGAGTGCTGTGACCCGCCTGCGTCGAAGGGCATGTAGGTGGCAGGGCTGAGATGGACACCACCTGTTTCCTTGAGACTAATTCAATACTTATCGTCAACGTCACCTAGTTGGTTAATTAATTCATCTAATTACTTGTCTCGGAAGGACACTTTTCAGCCAGAATGGAAGTTCCCTGAGGGCAGGGGCATTCCAAGCAAACTACCAAGGCCTTAGGCACACAGAAGACCTCTGATAGTCCCATAGACGCAGGGTCGGCCACATGTCTTTCCACAGCCTCGGGAGGCAGAAAAGAGGCCCCCTAGGCCTTGCCAGAAACCCAAAGTAGGAGCCTCCTGCTATCATCATGACACTAATATAGTTTTACACACGAATAATGTGTACACACACACACACACACACACACACACACACACAGAAGCTGGGTCAGCAGAGCCTCCACTTTCTCCACAAACGCCCCCCACCACCATAGAGATCACACCTCCCCCATCACCCTCCGGCCTGACCTCAGCTGTCCCAGCCTCCTGAGAGGTGGGGTAGGAGTTGCGGTATAGGAAGTTTGTCCTTCTAGCACCCGCAAGTGAATAATTGGCTCAGTTCAAAGTACCCACAGGCCCTGGCAGGTCCCAATCTTGGGCCGAAGGATGGGAGTCTGTAGAAATTGGACCCCCTGGCCCGCGGTGCTGCCTACCTTAGGTCTTTCTGTCCAGCTGGCCTTCTGTGGGAATGGCACAGCCACAACTTGTTTAACTCCTGCCCTCCCCCTCGCTAGTGACTCAGACCTGTATTCACCTCCCCAGTGGGAGGGCGGGCTGGCAGTGGCAGTCAAGATGGGAATAATTGTGCCCGAAGCCCGCCCTGGTGTACATGCTCCTCCCTGCTGGCTGCTGGAATTGGCAGAACCAGTCAGAGCAGACATCCTGACTCCACCAGAGCCCTACCTGGGCCTGGCTTCCCAGGCCTTCCTACTTGGCCAGGGTGGGTACAACCAGCCTCCACGGGAAAGGACCCTCTATGTAGGCCCCATGACCCTCCATGGACTTTCCTTTCAGGAACAAGGTGGGCATTGCTTGCACACCTTTGCTGGAGCTGGGGAAAGGAAGGGACCGGAAATAAAAGGAGATGCCTGAACCTCCACCCCAGCCATTCCTCTACTCTCATGGAGTTTAACACAGTAGGGACACAGTAAGGAGCAAGAGGGGCAGGGTGAGGTCCCAGAGCATGCACGAAGCTGAGGCTGAGAGGAAAGGAAGGCGGGAGGAGCGGCTGGGAGCCCTGCCAGCGGTGTTACAAGCAGAAGGTTTTATCGAACACAATATGCCCAGGAATAAAAAGGGAGTGAAACACAAACCCAGCTGCCGATAAGACGGTGCTGCAGCGGCAGCCCCGGGCAGCGGGTATGGAATTACTGCAGTGACCTTGAGCCAGACCCTGCCAGGTGGAGGGAAGGACACTGAGAAGCCAGAACCTGGGGAGGCCACTTCAGAGATGGAAAGAAAGCAGGAGGGTAGTAGCAGAGAGGGAGCACAGGCTGGTCTGGGGGTGGGGGCATACGGTAGAGACTCCCTCCTCCACACGGGTCCCCAAGGCGGAATTGGAGTGGTGGAACTTCTCAGGACACAAGTCCAGAAGGGTGCCAGGGTGGGGGATGGAGAAATTCCTAAAAGTCAGCAGTGAGGAAGCAGATGGCATCCCCAGGGTGGAGGTTCAGAGAGATGGAAAGAACCAATCACATGCACGAATTTGCCAAAGTATGTGCGCACCTCCACCAGCCAGCACCCCTCCCCATCTTCTGTCCCCATCAAGCCCAGAGTGAGCAATGGGGGAGTGGCAATATCCTTCCTGCTGCTGGAGGGATGTGGGACTGGATGGTAGTTAACCTTAGGCTGTCTGGCTTCATCAGATCTGAGTTGGCTGTGTCCTGGGGAGCACTGGAGTGGACTAAGGGGGCATCCTGAGGTTAGCGGTGTAAATACAGAGATATGCAGGATCTGAGGGGAACGCCACCAAGAACCTCTGGATGGCCCTACGTCCCTGTCCCTTTCCGGAGGGACCAGGAAGGTAGAGGGGGTTGCAGGTAAGAAGCCTCCAGGTCCTCCACAGTCCTGCCTTTCCTGGGAGAGAGACTAAGTCCTGAGCCCACTCTAGCCCCCGCCCTCATGCAGGGCACCACCGCGGCGCGGGAGGGAGCTTACCTCCAGTGTGGGCTCCCTCGCCCCAGCCCCAGCAGGCTCTGCAGTGACCCTCTGACTTGCAGGGTATGGCACAGCCTCAGGAGCAGCCCCAGAGCCATCCACCATAGACCCTGGTCTCGGGAGCCCCACCCTCGACCGAGAGGCACAGGGCCCTCTGAAGGACAGCAGGGTCCCTCAGCGGGTTGGAGCTCAGCCTCTGGCGGCTGCCTCTACGACTCCTGCCGGCCAGCAGTCTCGGGAGGAAAGTTGTTCAGCTGGCCAGGCAGGTCTGCCTCAGCAGTAACAGGACACAGGATGACGGGCGGGCGTGTTTAACCCCTTCCTGCTGTCTGCCGGGCGGTGCCTTCAGGGGAGGAGGCCTGCTTGTTTGTCCGCCGGTGACCTCAGGGGTACAGACCTGGAGCTGACCCACTCCCACCCTGCAGGGAGTTAACCTTTCCACTACCTCCTCAGCTAGAAGGGGAATGGGGTAGGGGTGGAGGCAACTCCAATACCACCACCACGCCCTACCCCTCGTAGTCAGGGCGACAGTAAAACAGAGGGCTGAACACCCCCTGGGGTTTGTCTTTTCCTGCTCCCAGCTGGCTTCCCCTTGCTACCACAAGGGTCCTGAGGACTCTGCCTCTCCAACTCTGGAAGGGCCCTGCCGGCTCTGAAACTCCTTCTTCCATATCTCACCTGGAGAGTGCTGAAGGCTCATGAGGTCAGTATGAATCCCACAGGATTTGGCTACTCCCAAGCTACCCGCTGTCCTTAATCCTCCATTGCTCCTAGAGACCCCCCCAGCCCACAAGTTGTTTGCAGTTGTTACAACAGAAGCCCCAGGATGACCTGAGCAGGCATTGCCTATCTTTCCCAGCTGTCACCCTTCACCCATTTGACAAGGCCCACATTCCTTCGTTCCAGGAAGGAGTGGGAATTCTCAAAGCTGTTTTCCTTGTTTTGCTGGAGACGGTGTCTCCCCGTGTAGCCCAGGCTGGCCTCAAAGTCATTATGTAGCTCAGGTTGATTTTGAATTTACAGCCTTCAGTGTCCCGCTGAGATTACAAACATTTTTTCACTGTAGCAGGAAAATGGCTCAGGGCCAGATGAGTTGACTGGCGGAAGGGATGAAGCCGACCAGAGCCACAAAGACTAACGTCTGCTTAGGACAAGGGTGCTAAAGAGAACAGACGAGGGGAAGTTTGCACATGTGAGAGTTTCTTGGACTGTTGCAAATAGTTGTACTTTTGTTTTTCTTCAGACCTGGGGTGGGTCTGGGCTCAGCCCCAATTCCTCCTGGGTTTAAAAAGCTTGGCAAGTGCCACCCTGAAGGATGAGGTGAGCTGAAGTAGAAGATTCCAGAAAGTCAGATTCCATCAGCTCTGCTTCTCCTCCTCGTCCCTCACTCGGTCCCTACTATGTGACGTCACTTGAGCTGGATCCGGGAAGCATGACCCTGAAAGTGTGGGCCTGAGGCAGGCAGATCCAAAGACTCGGCGCTGTCTGCCCTGTCACCTGACCTGCTCTCCTGCTTTGTCATTTGCACATTGCCTCCCTCCATGTGGGTGGCTCGGAGAACCACATGTGGGCAGGTGGGATACGGGAGGTTCTAGACCATCACCTGACACAGTTGAGACCCAGCGTCCCCAGAGGCACAACGGGTGTGGTAGGAACCTAAAGATTCTTTATTGACTTTTTCTAACCATTTTTCCCAGGAGGCACTGCGGGCCCAGGAATCAGCTGCAAAAACGCAAAGGTTCTTCAACACTCTTTAGGGGGCTGAGCTCATCAGCCAGGATCATCATGTCGGTAACCAGGTTATCCAGCAGCCCATAGACCTGCAAGAATGGGATAAACGTCAGAGGCCAAGGCTGGCTCTGCAGAAGGCACCAATGTACCAGCCTTGCTAAAAGAGGAAACATGGAGAGCAGAATGCCAACGTTGGATAGTGTATTGCTGCATGTAATTGTTTTTTAGATCTGGAGTGGGCCTGGGCTCAGTTCCAGTTCTGTGTTGGTTTTCCAGAAGCCAACTCTCCTTCCTGTAAGATCATAGATCTACATATTGAAGCTTCCAAAACCGAGACTGAGCCCCCTACTGCGGCCGGACCACACAGCCTAAGAAAATTGACTCTTAATATCATAGAGTCAAAGAAGGGTTTATACCCCAGAGTCCCCAGAGCCCTAAAACTCCTTTCTAGAGCCCATCAGTCATCAGAAAACTCAACATTGTCACAGGCAGCAGCAAACTACTACTGGTCAAAGGAGCCCCTGGGGTGGTCCTACAATGTACAGTAATGCAAGCCCAGATTCACAATGCCTTATCAGCAAAAGACGAAGCATCCCTGTTAGTGAGCGTGGTTTTGTAGACCTCCCACACACCTTGAAAAAAACCATAGTAACAAAAGACTAAGATGACCTGGGGCGTCTCTGAGGACCTGTTGCTTAAGACCAGGTCATGATGAAGTCTTTTCAGCAAATGCACACTTGCTATCCTTTGAATGTACATTGCCCCCTCCAGAGCTCATGTTAAAATCTGCTTCCCGTGTGAGTGTTGAGAAATCTGGAGACCTTTAAGAGGTCTTTGAGTCATGAGGGCCCCACCTTCACAGAGCAATTAATACCTTCACCACAGGGAGTCCTAGTGGTTGTCAGGAAACAAGTCTCCTTTTGTGTACCTTCCACACAAGCCCAGCTGTCCCTCTGCCTTCTACCATGAGTTGAAGCAGCATGAGTCCCTCCCGGGTGCCCTACTTCTGGGCTTTCTGGCCTGCAGAGCCGTGAGCCAAGATAAACTTTTCTTATAAATCTCCTGATCTGCGGTATTTTGTTAGAGCAAGAGAAAGAGGACCTAGACAACCCTACATGGCATTCTCCCAGGTACCAGTGTGTACCTGTGGGGAGGTGGACACAGCTCTACAAAGGGAAGGGCTTCTTCACCTTTGGTGTGTTCCCGGGAGTCTGTTTTCCAAAGGACAGCTAGAGGCACCCTACATCCGATCATATCACTCTCAATGAGGAATTCTGCATGACTTCCGGGGTCACCCAGAGAAAACTCCAAGGCCTCACACGGGCCGGCCAAGTCCTTCTTGACCACCCACATGCCCTGTCTGCAGCTTCTCTTCCTTGCCACTCTCCTGACCCACTTCCTCCTCCGCATCAGCTGCTTCCTCTGCCTAAGGCACCCTTCCTTGGCCAACCTTCATTTCTCTCTGGTTTTTGTTTGGTTGGTTGGTTTTTTGTAGGTAAAAGCAGGTGCTCCTCAGTGGAATAAAGGGAATGAGAGATGCAGGGGTGAGGGCTGGGAGGTAAGTCCCCTCTTCCCTTCACCTCAGCATGCAACCTCTGGGTATATTTCTGCATGACCAGGGGGTCTATGGGCTCCTGCGAAGGGACCGTGCTGTCAGGGGTAGGGTCTTCTGAGGAGAGCCTGTCCCGGCTTGCAGACTTCACCACTTTCTTGTCATCCTTTGCCTTCAGTTTCTTGCTATTCAGGCGATCCTGCGTGGAGAAATGGAGACACAGGACCTCAACAGCTCCTGAGGGACGTCTGATGTTCTCTCCGGTGGCTCTCCTGGAGCGACTGCCCCCCCTCCAATGCCCCCCCCCATCCTGAGCGAGCACTCCCCAGCCCCACCTGGGGTGCAGGTCACAGCCGCACATACCTCTTTCCCTGACGCCTTGGCCCCCTTTTTTTCCTCTTTGTCTCTGGCACCTAGTAGTTTCTTTTCCTGGGTGGCCCCTTTCCGCTCCTCCTTCCCAACTTTACTCACGGCCACCTTCACTTCTGCGACTGTGGGGGACTTTTGACCTAAGAGGGGGAAAGTGGGAGACATACAGAAGCCCCTCCCCGTCCCCCCTCACGCATGGCCTGGCCTACACCACAGGCTTATGCCAAGGTAAGCTGGGTGATGAGGAAACAGAATCCCTGCAGGCTGAGAGCAGAGAAGGCTAAGGAAGTGGGGGAAGAAGACCTCCTTGAGCCCTCCACGTGACCTTAGGGAACAAGGCTGTGTGACCAGGGCAAGAGACAGCTTAGGCCCAGCTCCACTCTATTTAAACTCCCTGTGATTCAGCGTGCTAAGTAAGGGGACTCCACCAATGTAGAATCTGAGTCTCAAGTCCTGGCAACAGATACAAAGATGGATGAAAAAAAAAAAAAAAAAAAAAAAAAAAACCGAGCTGGATGAAGCCCCACCACTAGAGACTCAAGTACCTACCATAAGGACTTAAACAGTCAAGGTATTATTGCCTTCAGGACAGAGGGCTGAGGAAGAGAAGACTACATCGAGGTGAGCCCTCACAATGTCTGACCTTGGTCTTCTGGAACATCCAAATAAACCGTCTCCTTCTCAGGTAATCCCAAAAGAGCCCTTAGCCACAATGACTGGCTTACCAGGCTGTCAATCACATCTCGCCACAGCTGCAAACTAGAGGAAAAGACACATTGGAGAAAAGTCATCACTCTTCAACTGTCCTCGAACCTTAGGAGGCTCGGATGCCTCCCTTTGAAGACTCCAGCACGGGGGAACACTACCATGAAAATGCCATGTTACCAAGCAGCCAATCCTCCATGACACTATGCAAGTGTTCACATCGGAATCTGACTTCCCTGTGGTGGCAACCAAGGGACAAGGACTAGGACTAGTATTAAGAAGCCTGAATGAACTCAGTCTTGCTTGAGAGTCTAAATTCCAGCTTGGAGTTATGGCTAGACTTGGTCAGGCTCCATGGGAAGGGCTGAGCCTTGCACAAGATTCCCGGCATGAGGTTCCTTGAGGCTGTGTTCTGGACCTTTTGAAAACCTATCCATGTAAGTCCAAACAGGTGACAGCTTGCTGACACAGAGAAGTGGAGCTTTTTGTGAGGTTCCCTCTCTCCCCAAGTGTCCTCTGCCCCCTCCCACCCCAGCCCCCATTCTTCTGCTTGAGAAGGAACAAGACAAGGGGAAGGGGGTGGGGTGGGGGAGGCAAACTATTTGTTCTACTGCAACTGCTCCCCAGAGGAGCAGCTGGCAGCTGTGAGGCTGCTGTGGCAGGTTCCAGAGTATGACATGTTTGCAGCATTTCTTAGCATCCCGAGCTCAAGGGAAACATAGCCTCCTGGAGTCCGGAACTACCTTCCCAGGCCCCCCGGCCAGGTACTGCCAAGGGAAGGAGATCTGGGGTGGCCCCCTGGAGGGTACCTACCACATCTGGTGCAGAAGGTCAGACTGCAATGGCTTCTGCTCTTGGCACAGCTCCACAGCTGCCTTGTTGAGCCGGATGAGGGCATCCTCTCTCTGGATCTCCTCAGGGAAGGTAATCACTGCCTGTTTAGGGCCATGGACACCATGGGCAACCATTCTGGACCAGAACTCCAAGGGTCCCTGTGTTTTCTCTAGCAATGGACCTGGCTACATGGAACAGGACCCAAAACTAGAAGCTATGGAGTCTATAGAAGATGCCTTCTCTGGGAACCAGTGACCTGCCTCAAAAAATCTATTCCCATGAACCTCAGTTTTCAAGGTTTTCACAGAAGCTCCTTGTTTAAAAAAAAAAAAAAAAAGTTTTGACTCAAGAGACTACTTTTTCCGGGCCCTCAGGTTTCATCTATATGCCCATGGGCCAAGGGAAGTTGCTGGAGCCTCCCCGGCGGGTTCCAGAAAGAAGTAACACACTCAGGGACATTCTCCACCAACCCCGTCAGAGTCTTAGGGGCACCTTTCTGAAGTCCTCCAGGCAGAGGTTCCACTTGGGCAGGGGAAGACTTTCCATCTCCCAAGGGCTCCTGGTATTCTCCCTGTCAGGACTCTCCTCCACCAGAATCTCCTCCATGATGCTCTTCCGTGGAAAACCCTTGGTGCCTACGCCGGTCTTCTGAGACAGGAAGGGCTCTCGGGTTTCCTTGAGGGTATCCGACTCCTGCCTCAGTTGCAGCTGTGAGGCTTCCAAGACGGGACTCTTGCTGCTGCTCCTGCTGCTCATCGAGTGTTCGAGGTCTGCTTGGGGCTTATCAACAAACACTAACGGCAATGGAACAGGCCGAGCTCTGGAGCTGAGGGCATCCTCTTGACCTGCCCTGGCCTCGTCAGTCTTCAGAGGCAAGAACGAGTACTGCTGCCACAGCTGGTGCAGGTTTTGCACCACTTGATGCTGGTAATGCAACTACAGCCAAGGTGAAGGAGGACACAGACACATTAGGCACATGCATTTGGGCCTTCCAAGACAGGCAAGGTTTAAATGAAGAATTATGTGATGTTCTGGTCCTGCTAAGCATCCGCCCACTTGGAAACTATTCTGGGTACATTCCTTAACTTCTCTGGGCCTTCATTTCCCATATTTACATCCTATAAGGGTGTAAATCACACTCGTTCTCTCTTAGGATTGCTGTGAGGAGGTGAGTTACTTGTGGAAGATGCCCGGCACAGGTTCTGGCATGTGGAAGGATTTGCTACAACAATCACCCAGAGTGCACAGGGTCAACCCATACCCGAGGATTCCTGTAGTGGAACAAGTCCTCCTCGGTGAGATTGGCATCCACTGGGGATGGTACACGCTCTGGGGTCGAGACGCCCCTCAGTAACTCCTGCAGCACACTCTGCACAATGGTGACAGCCTCGTGGGCAGCCAGCTTACTCTGGGGAAAGAAAGATGGTACAAGATGGCAGCCTAGGCTCTCCACTGCCCATGTAGCCTCAAGGAGAGAGTCAGAACATTCTAGAGTAGGGTTTGAGTTCCTGCCTGGATGTCAGTCCCTCTGACTTACACAGACACCTATTATTTCAAGACACAAAAATCTCCAGGTCTCTCTAAGCATCCATGTTCCCCTTAAAAAGGTAAAAGGCATCCAGCAGAGGCCAGTCCCAGAGGAGAGCCACTCTTGCACAGGATTTGGACCCTCCAATTCCCCTATTGGAAGAAGGGGTAGAGTCAGAGTACACAGTTTGGGTGCCATTAAGAATGGTAGTGAACTTTCCTCTGGCCTGGCCACACAGTGTCATAGAAACCCAGCAGAAGGGCATCTCTCCACACACAGGTCCTAGAGTCAGCAAATACGGTGAACTTGGCCTTTATTAAAGTTACAATCTAATTGGCATGGGCCAAGCCCCAGCCTGAAGCAGGCAGCTGTGTGTAGGGTACCACATAAATGCCCAGCTTTCCACAGAATCCCACAGAGTAGGGCACAAGAAAACCACACCGAGACTGAACAGGGACAAAGAGCCTCCAGCTCTCACCTTGACTCTGCAGGGAGACTGACAATGAGAAAGGTACTGAGGCTGGTTATTTAAGTCACTGTCTCTGGGCTGGAAGTCTTGTCAGTTCAATCCCACTCTACCGCACAGCGGTAGACAGCCATGAACAAAATGCAGTCCCACCCTAAGGTCTCCCATATCCACCCGAGACTCATAGCCCCAGTGTGAAAGCTCCTAGTAGGGACTCCGTACATACTTCTGTGAAGTCTGTATCTCAGGATTTCATCTTGTTCCCTTCTAACTCAGGGCTGCAAGGTAGGGTCCACCAAGGTAGGTGGCTGTCCTGCCCTAGGCTGCCCTTCCATCTTCTACATCATAAAGGCCTGGGTATTGTTTCCTAAGCAAGAGTAGTTATCTGTCTGTGTGGTGAGAAAAAAATCACCTCTCAAGATAGGAAAATTAAAGATCCCTGGAGGAACCCCTGAGTGACCCATGTGCTGTCCCCATGGCTGACATTCTAAGTCTCCTACCTCCAGCAACTTCCTCTCTTCGATAAAAGTGTCCTGGGTCAGTGAGATAGCATGGAGAGTGACCTGAAGGACAGCACCTCCCAGGAGGGTAGGATGGGTCCCAAATTCCCAAGACTCCCTGAAGATGCCAGCATTCAGAGACTTGAAGAAGAAGGTGAAGTGTTTGGTTTCCCCCGGCAGAATCACACCTGAGAGAGACAGAGGCAGAGGCTGTGATGGAGGAGCTGGCCGCACCACCAGTCTGCGTGCAGAAAGCACACTGCAGCCCAGCCCACATCTGGTCACCAGCCAGCCATCCCTGCTTCTCAGGACCAAAGGTTTCCTGGAATGGGCGACTTGGAGTGTTACAGCTGGGAAAGAGCGAGTCAGTCAGGAACAGTTGGTCATCCCGGCCCTGAATGGCTCCTCCCTCTCTGCATTCTCCAGAATTCTCTTGTTTTCTCAACAAATGTGAATAGTTAGACCACACACTTCATGAGAGAAACGGGAGAGTCAAGGCAGAAGGAGGGGAGAGACCGGTAGGTCCTAACCAAACACTGGAGTGTCCCGGTCACTGAGGCAAATGGGGAGCTGGTGAGGAGGGTAGCTTGGGGGTACCTTCCCGGTTGTTAAAGTAAAACCGCTGCGTCCTGTTTCTCTTTAGGTCTTGGAAAAAATTCATCTGGGGCCGCCGTCGCCAGTCATACCAAATGGCCACAGTGCCGTTATTGACCACAGTTAGTTCCGAAGATGTTTTCTCCCCTTCGAGGGTCTCAAATGTCAGGCGAACACCAATTCCAATGGTTTGCTGTGGGAGGAAGAGGGTACAAGCACTGAGCTGGCTAGAAGTTTCACCCTAGGGTGACCAAGTCATCCCTGTTTCCTATGACTTCTCTGAAAGTCCAGTGTTGACACTGTTCCTCTGGGCTTGGTCACCCTGAGTGGTGTCAACCCTACACCGGTAATTGCCTCTGAGGTTATCACCAACACTAAGAAGAGAAGTATTTGACACCCGGTATTGTTTTTGCTCCTTAGCATCTGAAGAATGTTCTAGAACTGGTATTGGGGAGGTGACTCAGAGGTTAGTTTGCAAGCCAAAAGACTGGAGATCTGATCTCCAGAAGCCAGGTTGAGTGTGACAGTCTGCCTGTTATCCCAACACATAGGAGGTGAAGACGGAATCCCCAGAGTGAGCTGGCTAGCCAGACTCACCCCAACATTAGCTCTAGGTTCAGTGAAAGCCCCTGCCTCAGTACACAGGTGGAAAGTAAGAGATGGAGACACTCTGTCAGCCTCAGGCCTACACACATACGTTCACACAAGAGATGTGCACTGCACCCAACATGTGTGCTCACACATATTTGGACATGCACATATGTGTAAGTCTGCACACATATCACATACACATACAAAAACTATAATAATAATAATAATAATATATTAAATACTATCCTAAAACCTCCATCTAGCCCCATCTATGTAAAAGGGTTTATTTGCCTGCTGGAGGGCTAGTTGAAAACTAGGTATTATCAGTGATTCTCTCTCTCTCTCTCTCTCTCTCTCTCTCTCTTTCTCTCTCTCTCCTCCCCCTCTCTCTGTCTCCCCCCACCCACCACAGGGTCTCTTTGTGTAGTCCTGGCTGTCCTGGATCTCGCTCTGTAGACCAGGCTGGCCTTGAACTCACAGAGATCCGCCCGCCTCTGCCTCCTGAGTGCTGGGATTTAAGGCGTGCATCACCACTGCTAGCCTTTTCAGCCTTGTGATCTCATTTTGCTTCAGTTAGTGCTGCTGTTACCATTTCCAGGCATGCGGAATGTGTAATCAGATAAAAACACCTATCAGAAACTGTGTGGACTCCTTGTGACTGTCACGGTCACCTTGGGGCCTGGCCCATCAGGGAGGCCCTTCCTGCAAGTGCATGAAGCTGAAAAGGCAGTTTACCTTGTCCTCTGAGTTACTGCCTCTGATCCAGCAAGCTGGCTTCCCGCAGAACAGCAGTGAAGGGCCGAGAATAGGCATGGGGACCATGTCAGAGATGCTGGTCAATGAGTCTCTGTAAGAAAAAAAACGATTATTTATTTTCCTGGAGGCTGAGCGCTCACACCACTTGGAACTATGGACACAGTTGTCAGGAGATCTAGAGACTTGGTCAGCCTTGCTGAGTCTCTCTCCAAGGCCATTCCCTGTTAATAGCTGTGGAGGGTTCTGGGGGTGAGGACATTTAAGTACCACAGTTATGGGCAGTCTCCACTAGGATCCAGTTGTGGGGAAGGAGAAGGTGGCAGCAGACAGCTGGCAGACATGCTGTAATGGGTTAGAGGACAGGGAGGCAGCCTCGGGCAAGGCTGGGATGAGGCCACTCTGATTGACTTCGGAAAGGAAAACCTGCCCTCCAACACCGGTGGATGCCAGAGCAACTACGCTCTCCAGCCTCCCTCTCTCCTCAGGGCTCAGACTCACAGGAACACTGTGTCTTCAGAGGAGCTCTTCATACTCTTTTCAAATGGTGAATACTCCTCCACGGTGATAGATGAGAAGGGCTTCCCACGACCCACCACCTCCAGGCCATCGATATCCTACGAGGAGTAGACGTAGTGTGAGCTGACTGGCAGGTTACCTGAAGCACCTCCGGATAGGGTATGAAGGCATTAGCAACCTGCTGGTTGAAATCCAGTTCTGCCATGATATTCCTTAGCTCCTTGCGTCGGTAGACCAGAAACAGACTCCGGTCCCAGGTGTAACGGTACCAAGCATCCTTCTGCTCTGGTAATCCTAGAGTGGAGATGGGAGACCTTCGGCCCAGGCTGCTATCCTGCCCGATTCCCACCCTTTGCCTGAGGGCCCTGAGAACACCCACCCCAACAGCACTCCTGAGGAGGACTGGGGAGTGAATACAGCTTCTGTGGGGCAGCTCCACTTCAGTTCTCTGGCCCTATACCTCCTTAGCAACCGTCTACAGGAACCCCACAAAATAAGCCGCCAGATAGCCAAATCTTTGGATTGCAGTAACAACAGCAACTACCTTCTGTTGAGTTTTAGCAAGGGAGCCAGAAACCCTTAAATGCATATAATGTCTCTTTTAACCCCTCACAATGCTTATGAAAGAAAATCAAGAACAATGGGAGCCAAACACCTCATAGAAATTCAGAAAGCCAGCCAGCTGGGGTGTGAGTCTGGACAGGCTGGTGGGCTCTAAAGCCTGGCTACCCCATGGAAGTATAGTAGAGACCACAAATGTAAGCCTTGTGCATCACTTCCGATTTTCTAGATGCGTGTTGAAAAGGTAAATCTCACCAACTCTAAGTGAGATTCATTGTAACATAGTTCATTTAACTCCATATACGAAGACTATTATCGCAACCAATATAGAAATGACTACTGACTGGTCTACCCTGACAGCTCATTTCTCTGCAGACTAGTCACATTCCAGGGACTCGGTAGCTGCATGGGGCTGGTGAAAGCTCTATGCCCAGGGTCCTAACTACCCCGCCTCCTTTACCTCTTCTATCAGTTTCACTGAGGAAGGAACTGGATCCCAGGTAGAGTCTGGGACTTGCTCAAAGCCAAGTGTGATCCAGGATTTGGGCCAGAGTCGTGCTGACCATACCATACCGCGCTGCTGCCGCCTTCATCAGGCAGAAGTGAGTGGGTTCAGGCCCTGTTTCTCACCAGTCTCCACTTGGATGGAGTGGGGCTTCCTGATGTGTGTGATGGGTTCCACCAGGCCACGCTGAGATTTCGTTTTTGTCATGAGAAGACCTGTCATTTCATCTCCCAGGTACTCCAGTGGACTCCAGAAGCAATTGGCTGCCTTAAAAACCTGGCAAAGAGGGACAGAACAGTGAGGTCACCTCCGTACCTCAGTCAGAGGCTGGTGGGGGCATCCACTGGGACCCAGTGGCAGAAGAGTGAGCATTTAACAATTTTCTTGTTTTCAAGATACCAGAGCCGGGCGGTGGTGGCGCACGCCTTTAATCCCAGCACTTGGGAGGCAGAGGCAGGTGGATCTCTGAGTTCGAGGCCAACCTGGTCTACAGAGTGAGATCCAGGAAAGGCACAAAGCTAAACAGAGAAACCCTGCCTCGGAAAATCAAAAATAAATAAATAAATAAATAAATAAATAAATAAATAAATAAATAAATAAATAAATAAATACCAGAAAGATGGGGTGAGCTGGTCCCAGCCCAGGCATTCACTGATGTGCCAAAACACAGTCCAGTGCTTTGGCCTTGGTTAGACAAAATATATAGTCAAAGCCCTTCGGAGACAAACATTTAGAATCTTCTGATAAGCTGACGGCCAGGGACCACCACAGGCTAAATTATTAAAGTGCACAGCCCCGAAACATGAAGATTCCCAAGGACTTGACAATGCTTGGTAATGGACAGGCTGTTTTCTCCCGACCCGTGTAACTGGAGCCCAGTTGGCACTCCCCATGTGCAGTCTGTCTCCCCCCACCCCCGTCTCCCTCTCTGTACGTGGGGATAGTGTCTTCACTTTTCTGTCATGCTGGGTTGGAAGTGCACGGTCAATCAGTTCCCGCTCCTCCTGGATCTTTCTGTAATTCTCCCCAGAGTGCATCAGCAACTCACTCACTGGCTTCTTCAGATGCCCTAGACAGGGAGAAGGAAAAATATGACCACTGCACCAAAACAGAACCCACAGGCTCTGGCACTGTGGCTCGGGTGGCCCACTCTCCGGCTCATTTCTGGACCCACTTGAGGCCTGAGAGCCAGGGGCTCTCAGAGCGACGGCACAAATGCTAGCCAGTGCGAGTCCAGACTGCGGATGGGTGGGGGAGAAGACACAGAGGAGCCTCTGTGCCAGATGGAGGCCTGACAGGTCCCTGTCAGCTTGGCTCACCACTGAGGGCTTCCTGTTGCTTCTTCCACAGAGTGATGTGCCGTCTCCAGTTCTTCAGGAAGTTGTGCTGAAGAGGTGGGGCCCATGGAGGTCTCTTCTCTTCCTTTGGGGCCTTTGGCTTTGGCTCTTCTTTCGCTGAGATGAGGGTCATCACACAGGGCCGGATGTGTATCAGCTTGGCCAGCTGGAACGTACAAGTGCGGAGGAAGACTGACCTGGGCCCAGGCCCTGGCTTCTGTCCTGCTCTAAGAAAGCCTCCTCTTCGGGACCAATGGGGTGGCAAGGAACAGAAAACAAACCAGGGGACCTGGGGAACAGTGACAGTTCCCTCTGCCCAGAAAGGTCAACATCCTTTAGGGTAGCTCCTCTTCACAACGGATGACTTCCCTCAGAGTAACTGAGCTGGGCCCCTAGTGCCCACACCCAGTTGAAGGGGAGGATCTGTGACAGAGGAGTACCAGGTGACAGGAAGGTAGCACAGAGAACGTGGGGGACATCTCCCTCCAGCAATCCAGTCTTCAGAGACGGGAAATGAGGAGCTGGGCCTAGAGCTCTGCTGCCTTGTGGGGTTCAGTCTACCCAGACCCAGAGTTCCACAAGGCAGAAGGTTGTTCAAACTGGCAACTGGCTTCTGTGACTTCCCAAAGGGTCACTTATCACCTAAGCCCAGAGACTGACCTATCTCTTGAATCCTACCCATGTACCCCCACCTCCACACCCACCCCTTTCACCCTGCAGGGGAGCAAAATGGCTCCAGTAATTTCTCTTGGCCACATAGCTCTTTATGAACAAACCTGGGTATTCCCTCGAGCAACTGCGATTCTTTTAAAGTCCTGGAGACTCCCCAAGATCTGGTGAGGCAGGATCTGGTCACTGCTTAAGAAGTTGTCACCGGGACCTGGGGAGGAGAAACAGAAGCAACTGTCTGATGGAGAGTGGACTTTCACGACCCACCCAAGAACGCAAGGTCTAGAGAACCCATACCAGAGTAGTCCAGAGGCTTTGTGGCAGCGTCAGGATGGGCAGGATGTGCTACCAAGTGGTAGACCTTCCTGCTGGAGTCCTTCGGTTTGAGCTTACGGATGATAAATTTCTGTGTAACTACAGGCTTTCCTTCTGTTTCTGCTAACTGAGGAATGTGTTGCTAAAAAGAAACAAAGTTGAAAATGCTACCTGGGAAGTGAAGGAGGAACACACACACACACACGCACACGCACACGCACACGCACACGCACACGCACACTCCAGTTCTTGGTAGAATTCCTGAGGACTGACTAGTTGGCTCCCCCAGCTCCATCCATACGTCCTGTCCTGGAAATGCCTGTGTGACAGACCTGAGATTTTAGGAGCAACCTGGAGGGGAAGGAAATGGCACCTGGCATGTCCAGACAGATTAAGTAAGGGTGACTGACAGGTAAGGGAAATCGCTGGAGTTCAACAGCCTTGTGCTCCTTTCTAACCGCGCTGCTTGAACTTACTTGCCCATCTGTGGAATGGGCATGATGGTACTTGCCCCAAGGTATCTCACTATTTTGTGGCTCCACTAGAATCTCAAAATTTGAAAACCTAGCTTCCTGTAAGTTCCTTTAGATGCTAAAGTAATTTGTATTTAGCCAGTTGGCGGTGGCACATGCCTTTAATCCCAGCACTCGGGAGGCAGATTTCTGTGAGTTCGAGGCCAGCCTGGTCTGCAGAGCGAAATCCAGGGCAGGCACCAAAGCTACACAGAGAAACCCTGTCTCAGGGGAAAAAAAAAGAATTTGTATTTTTATATTTGATGGATTTTTTTTTTAAATGGAATTGGTGACTCCTTGGGATCAGGAAGCCAAGGGAGGGATGGACCATGAGAGTGGCTGGGTATTCGAAGGGATCCCTGGTCTTCAGCCTTACCTTCTTCAGGTCTTCCTTCTTAATGGCCAAGGCAAGAATGTCATCTCCTTGTAAGACATTGCTGACAGGCTCGGGCTCTTCCTGAATCGGGGGAGTGGGCTGCTCAGGTGCCTTTGCCCGCTTCTTTTCTGGAGAGAAGCAAAGAGATACGTTCCAAGAGCTCTCTGCATATATTCATACATAAATGACAGGTTGAGAGCTCAGGATGCAGCTCAGTGGTAGAGTGCCTGCCTAGCAAGCATGTTCAGGTTAGTGAGGTCCTGGGTTCAATTCCTGACACCACATGTCCAAGGCTGGCCTTGAACTTGTAGAGATCCACCTGTTTCTAAGCGCTAGACTTAAAGGTGGGTACCACCCTACTTGTCCTGGACTTGCTCTGTAGACCAGGTTGGCCTCGAACTCAGAGATATGCCTGCCTCTGCCTCCCGAGCGCTGGAATTAAAGACATGTGACACCACCGTCCTGCTAATTTTGATTTTTTTTTTTGAGATAAGGTTTCATGTAGCCCAGGCTGGCCTCAAATTCACTATGTAGCCCAGGATAACCTTGATGCTCTTAACTCCATCTTTCAAGCATTGAGGTTACAGGTGTATGCCACCACATGCAGTGGCTTGGCATTGGGCTTCTTTTTCTCTTTTGAGACAGGGTCTCACTATGTCATCCTGGCTGGCCCAAAACTCACAGAAATCCACCTGCCTCTGCGACAATGCCAGTTTTAACCAGTGTTGTAAGACCCATGATCTGGCAATTGTAATTCTTGCAGAGGACCCAGGTTTAGATTGCTATCACTTGCATGCCAGCTCAAAACCATTTGTAATGCCAATCCCAGCAGATCTGATGCCCTCTTCTGATAGGTGTGTGCACCAGGCACACGTGTGGTACACATATATACATTAAGCAAAACACTCATATATGCAAAATAAATACAATTTTTTTTAAAAAGAAAGTAAACTTTAATCCTAGCACTTGGGAGGCAGAGGCAGGAGGATTTCTGTGTTTCAGGCCAGCCTGGTCTATACAGGGAGACCAGACCAACCAGAACTATATAGTGAGGTCTTGGGAAGAGAGTTTCAGTGTGGGGTGCAAACAGCTGCAGGGGACAGAATGGTCAGGCTGACTGAGTGTGGGACACCAGTCAGGCGCTCAGGGGCCCCAACCCAGGGGAGGTTAGGGGAGCTTCGAGAAAGAGGTGATATTCCTACTGAGAGTGAAGGAAGAAGAGAAGCCCCACAACAAAACAAACATTCCAGAAGGAACGGTATGGAGGCCTAGAGGCCAGAGAGGAGGGAGACCCCTCTGGAACTCCAGGCATGCACTGTGAAATCACTGGAGTGGAGTGAGAGCAGGTGAGAAGCAGAAAGGCAGGAGGAAATAGGAGTCACGCACGCGCGGAGAGCTTAGTGATCCATGCGTGGGATTTCAGCCTACCCTGAGGACAGAGGCAGGCAGGGCCAGGAACAGCCCAGCGGGCCAAGATTGAGGACAAGATTATTTAGGGTCTACTGCAGCCAGAGACGCCAGATGCCACCAGCGGCCCATGCGACTGCAGAAAAGTGCAGCGATCAGAGTTCACGTCACTTAAGTGACAGCCAGTGGCCCTCTGGCCAGGACGCGTTCTGTCTGCCGCCAGAGAGGTGGCTTAGCTCCTTTAGATGTACACCTCGATGCTCTGGTTAGTAATTTCATCTTTTCCCCCCTCTGGCTGAGGAGGGTTTGATGTAAACATCTCTACAAAATAATCAAAGGACAAGCTAAACTCAGCTGTCAGGGTGTTTAGAACATTTTGGTTTTATCGAGTGCTTCTCTAATCTGTCAGAGACCACACCACTACAACATCACGGGGCTTTGGTTTACACAGTCAAACTTTTTTTTTTTTTTTTAAAGGAAATGTCCACATTGCAGGTGGTCTAAAAAAAAAACCTCATTCCAAACATAACTCTAAGTCCGTCTCCTCCACAGGAAAAATAGCTCAGGGTGTCTCTGCACAAAGTGCACACACACACAGACACAGGCAGAGCTGAGCAGTCTGACCCCATTTCTGTCTGATCTTCCACCACACCTGGAGATGCAGCCTTGGGTTTTGATTTAGCTTTTTTATTTATTTATTTTTTTTTCTTTTTGGTTTTTTTGAGACAGGCTTTTTTTTTTTTTTTTCTTCCCTGTGACAGGTTTCTCTGTGTAGCCCTGGCTGTCCTGGAACTTGTTCTGTAGAACAGGCTGGCCTCAAACTCAACCGGCCTGTCTCTGCCTCCAAGTGCTGGGATCCAAGGCGTGTGTCAACACCACCTTTGGCGTGTGTCATGCCCAAGCTTTCTTTCTGAGACAGGATCTTCCTATTGAAGCCCAGGCTGGTCTGGAATTTGCCATCTTCCTGCCTCAGCCACCTGAGCACTGAGATTACTGGTCCCCATCTAGATGGGCTTGGGTTCCAATTTTTAATTCTCTCCCCTTCTAGACAAACATCAAAGCAGGTTGCAACCCACGAGGGAACTGCGGCCAGTTGACGATCCAATGTTAGAAGCATTTCCATATTATTTATGTTTTCCAGGACATTTGTTTCTTCTACCCCTCCCCTTGATCGGTCTACAACTTCCCTAGGGACTAAACAGTCCCAGATGTGCCTTTCACCGATGGGTATAGAATTACTGGTAGATAGATATAAACACAAACCTTCAACACTGCTGAAGACTCCTGGGGCCAAAGTTCCCACCACGCTTAGCAAGCAACACAAACCCTGATTGGTTGAGATTGAAGCAGCCCTTGAAAGCTCTGGTCTGAGGTTTGAACTATCTTGAGTGCATTACCATAAATGCTGCCACTCTACACAGTTGGGGGATGGGGCCTGCCCTGGTTAACTAAATATTCCTTAAACTGACATATGCATTTTAAAGTGAAGTCCGTCTTAGAGACTATCCACTTTCTTTTGTTGTTTTGTTTTCTTTTGAGGCAGGGTCTCCTTCAAGCCCAGGCTGACTTGGAACTCACTATCTAGCCCAGGCTTGCCTCACACTCATGGCAATTCTCCTGCCTCAGCTTTCTCAGTGCTGGTTTTACAGATGTGAGCTACCATGCCTGGCACACCAAGCACCTTCTATGTGCTGCAAAGGACAGAGAAGATAGTAGATGAGGTTACAATGTGGTTCCTCTTGAAGGAAACAAACACACAGTGATCTTAATGTGAATGTCTACGTGGAAAGCATGCTAACAGGTTTGATTAGATATTCAGAGAAGAACTATGCCAGCTGCAGAGTTGAGGACCCTAATGAAGGCTCAAGGAACAGCTGCAGGGACAGCTATCCAGCCTGGAGGAGCTGGAAAGGGACAAATGCTCTGCAGAGATGGACCTGCAGATGGTGGTATTACAGGTAAGGCCACAGTGTGAGCAAGGCTGAATGTGGCAGGTGTGTGGTATGACTGACGACATGGGAAGCTTGCTGGGGAAGCAGGGCCGCGGATCAGAATGAGGGAAAGCAGCATGGTGGCGTTGGGACCTTATCCCCAAACAAAAGAACCACAATAACAAAGGTGCTCAGTGAATATTCTCGGGCATGAATGTAACTGTGTGTGTGTGTGTGTGTGTGTGTGTGTGTGTGTGTGTGTGTGTGTAATGGATATTAAATGAAATCCAGATCAGAGATCTGACCCCTGGAACAGGAGAGTGGAGTGCTGGCATTTCAGAATGACCCATCCAATGACAGACAGACAGACAGAATGGAGGCAGACCTGGCAGGAAGGACCAGTCCTAGGTTGGGGGCAGTTCGAGGTGTCCTGGAGGACCCCACAGGGTAGGGGTGTGTCACTACTAAACTTGAGGCCTATGTGCTTTGTTCTGGAAACCCAAGCTGAGTGGGGTTGTTGGTGAGCCACAGAGCTGGCATTTCTCTGTGCTGACAGGGGTCAGACAAGCCTCCTTGACTGGGACAGTCGGGCAATACCTCTGTTGGGGCTAAGGCAAGAGGAGTTACTGAGGGGGTCAGGAAGAGGGGGACCCAGGGAGGGGGTAGAGGAGGGGATCTGATTTTTTTTTCTACTTCTTGAACAAATGTCATTGTTCCTCAGTGTTGCTGAAAGTCTTGGGGAAACTGACTTCAGGGTTGAGCTGAGGGAACCAAGGCAGGAACTGTCCCTTCCAGAAGGAGCTGTCATTGTAATGGAAGGGGAAGCTGGTGCTACTTGTAGCTTAGCAACAAGGCCAAGGAGAGCCACAGGACTGGGTAGGTAGTTCGGGTTTCTAAACAGATTCCGAGTCATGTGTGCCTGCCTTTATGTTCAAGAATCAGAGACCTCAAAGACACATAGCACAAGACGACAAAATCACACTTGTGGACTGGACACTGGGAGGCTTCTAAGAAAGTTCAGGAGAAAGAGACCTTCCATGTGAAACACTGGTTTTGTTTTCTGTTTTCTCCCCCCTCACTCTGGTGCATGTTCTTAACTCAGACTATTTAACAAATCGAATCCTTCCCTTATTAAAAACAAATACACAGTGAAAAAATCCTTCCTTGATCTGTTTACAGCAGAGAGTACAAATCTGATTAAGATCACCCTGAAAGTAGGTAAGCACGAGGCAGTGGCTAGGAGAGCCCTTGGCTGCCCTTGGGAAAGGGAACCGATTATTTTTTTTTTCTCTCTCCTTCTCTCTTAACTATTAAAAGTATGTCATGAAACAGCACCAGCTTTTTATACTATGAAGAAACATAAAAGCCATATCCAAAAAAAAAAAAGGAGAGAGAAAGAAAGAAAAGCCCACTCGGGTCTTTTGAGTTCTCTGGGCCTCCCAGAGGGCTCCACTGACTCCTGGCCCGCTCCTCTCTTCACAATGTGCTGCACCAGGCCTAGGAGGCTGGGTTCCCTCAGGGCCTACACGGTCACATAACAAGACTTTCTGACTTTGCACGGAAAGCCCTTTCATGGTTTGGCCCCTGCACACCTGCACAGAGTCCTCTGGTTCCTATGTTCACTGAGCCATGAATTCACACTGCTCTCCAAACCCAGAGAAGCAAAGCCTTCCTTTTTTTATTTGTCTTTTTCTTTAATCTACCATACATGCCATCTGCTTCAGAAAACCCTTCCCTCTAAGTCTACCAACCAAGGCCTAATTCAGAAGCTCTGAGGGTCCTTAATTCCCATAGGCATCCATATTTGCATTTCTAAGTCCTTTGGTATTCCTCTGGGTCTTCACTTGATTGTGTTTCTGGAGGATTGGAATCACATAATATTGATACCTAGGTGCCTACCAGTGTCCACATATGATAGACCTCAGTAAATAAAAGCAGGGCAAGGGATAACTCAGTACCAGAGAGTTGCTTAGCATGCACATGGCCCCTGGGGTCCATCCCCAGCAGGATTTTTTTTTTAAAGGGGAGTAGGTTGCAAATGGGAAATGGAAACGTTCATGGTACTAGTCCATGTTAGACTGAATGTCTGTCATGAGGCTGGAAAGACCAAGAGGTAGGAAATAAATGTCACTTGAAACCAACAGAGTTAGGGTTTTCGTTGTCGTTTTTTTACTAGTGGATTTTTCCCCAGCATTATTCTTAGGTGACCCCTGCTTCAATTCCCAAGAACCTCGTTAGGTGCTCCCTGGTTCTCGGGCCTCGAACCCAACCCAGGGAGTCTGTCCCCTGCACCACTCTAAGATGTAATTGAGTTGGAGGTCGCCTATAAGGCTGTCCCCCTGTCACTGACCCCTGAAGTTCTTCTGTTAGTCCCTCACTTGCCCTATCACCACCACCGAAGTCCAGAGCGCTGCGTCTCCCTCCTTTGCCCTGTGTGGTGTACCCCACAGTCTCAGTGACCCTCCCTCGAATCTGTAGTGTCCTAACCCCAGCCCAAGCATCCCTGTCGGGTTTTCCTGAGCACCCAAGGCCTCCAGCGCCAACCTTTGACGCTCTCTGCGGCCTCCAAGAACCTGCTGGTTGGAATTTTGAGACGGGATTCCTTCTTGAGGGCCTTCATGGTGCCGCCCCAGGTTACCAACGTGGCCCAGCGCGTCCGGCCCCCAGGGTGACTGCGCAGCGCGGCACCCCCCTGCGACCCCGCCCGCAAGCGGCCGCCGCGGCGTCCATAGCAACCAGCGCCCCGCGCGGGGGCGCGCACCCACCGAGCAACTTGGGCGGGGACTGCTTGTCATTAGCCTTCTTCATCAGGATGCGACCCCGCGCGCCGCAAAGCGGCTCCTCACGCTCGCTCGCAGACCCGGAGAATGCCCGGGTCAGACTCCTGACGTCACAGGAGGCGCTAGAGAGCTCCAAGGCGTCATCAGCAGGTCTGGGTAGGACAGAGAGGGTAGCTGCAGTAGCTGACTGCAGCTGGAGTAGGGACAGTAGTAACTCCGCTGCCCTGTGTGATCCCCTACCCAGACTCCCCGCAGATACTCCTGCCCTGGGCCACCCATCACTTGCTGGCTGACCTTCAGGTTTCCCTGAACCCCCGGCTGACCACGCCTTGACCACTTCTGTCGTAGGTGCTCCAGACCCTTCTGCCTGCCCCACACGCCTGTCATCTGCTCTG
>CABHPQ010163191.1:0-18779 GCA_902168405.1 Peromyscus aztecus | reverse complement strand
TAGCTTTGCGCCTCTCCTGGAGCTCACTTGGTAGCCCAGGCTGGCCTCGAACTCACAGAGATCCGCCTGGCTCTGCCTCCCGAGTGCTGGGATTAAAGGCGTGCGCCACCAACTCCCGGCTACATTTACCTTTTTAAATGACTGAAGTTGTGAACGTGTGAGCATTTCAGTCTTTTAATTGGCAGCTGTCAGAACCTTCCCAGCGTCCTTCTGTAGCCCACACTGCCTGGGCAGCCAACCCATCATGTTGGGCAGCATAGTAGGTCAGATAGGAACTTCTGTTGTTATCTGTTTGGTCCCCAGCCCAGTGATGCTGTGAAGGGCCTTGAGGTCTTCGCTAGGGACGGTGGTGACTGTACTCTTGCTCCAGCACCACCTTCTCAGAAACTCTGGAGCCGTCAATCAACCAGCCACTTGCACAGTTAGAGGACAGTTGTTAGGAACTATGGCTACTTTTCTCCCTCTTTGAGACGGTTTCTCTACGTAGCTCTGGCTGTCCTGGAACTCACTCTGTAAACCAGGCTGGCCTCTAACTCACTGAGATCTGCCTGTCTTGGTTTCCTAAGAGTGCTAGGATTAAAGGCATGCACCACGGTCCAGCTGGAACTATGGCTACGTTTAATGCCTCGTGTCTGCCCAGGAACACTTTGTTTCAGCCACCCGGGACATGTCACCCCCGGTTGTGGTCAGTCTGGTCACAGAAATCTCTGTAGCTGTTATGCCTGTTTGGAGGCCATCATACTGACAGCTGTCACCTTGGTAGACTGGACTTCAGCCCCACAATGTCACTCTATAATGGCTCCAGGAAACACTACTTCAACCCCACAACCTCTCCGGATGACCACACCCATCTTGCAGATGTCCTCAGACAGGGGAGGATTACCTCCTCTACTCATGACAGCCATAAGTGTGCCCTGTGTGACCGAGTGCCAAGTTAGCGGTTAGCAGACTGGGGCCCGTGCACGTGCTGTGGACGCAGGCCCTTGCTGTGGACGCAGCCCTTGCTGTACCCTCCTCTGTATTACTGTCTTCTGAAACACTCGGCTGAGGTGAATCCTCATCTGAACGGTTTCATTGACTACTTGTGGTCTTTGTCTTGGGCAGAGCGGGCAGACCTGGGAACAGGAAGAACAGACAGTCCTGAGGATGCTAGCCCCAGGCACACCTAGAAGCAGCTAGAGGGTTGTTGGAGAGTTCCAGAGAGTGGCTAGGAACAGAGATTGTGCGGGCTGAGACTGTGAAGAACTGAAGGAGTGCTGAGATGTCACGTCTGTGGACAGAGAAGGGCAGCTGAGAGCCATGAAGATGGAGGCGTTGTAGCCAACTATCAAGAGTTATTAGGACCGGCTGTGGAGGAGTGGACCACTAGGAGAGAGGTCCTGGCTCCTTAAGCTTGGAGATGCTGAACTAACAATCTGGTGGATTTCCATCTGAATACAGCAAAAGAACCCTCAGCCAAAGCACCTGTGTGTTAGGTGGTGAGACTTAAACGAAATGATGGATGCAAAGTAAGCCTGCCAAAGGGCCTGGCTCTTAGAGAGCCTGGAGTGGCAGAAATGAGCAGGATGGTGTAGCTGGTGAAGGGAGCCAGGAGACGTGTAATATGCCAGTCATCTGATAAGATTCTGGACCGAATTGTGCTTCAGAAAGAGAGAGTACTGGGAAGGTCTTAATCCCTGAGAATCTATGGCTTGATCTTCTTGCTAAGCACAAGCAGAAAGGGCAAAACTCATCTGGAGTTGCATAGATGTGTCTCAAGAAAAGCAGCAGTAGAAGAGGGGATTTTTGAAGAACTTTCTTCAAAATAATGCATGTACACACACACACACACACACACACACACACACACACACACACACACACTTTCCATACAAAGTTTAAGGAGCCTGCCTCATATGCATTTGGAAATGGCTGGAAAAGAATGTTCAGTCTTAGAATGGAAGGTTCATTTCTGCCTTGATAGCTTGTTTTCATAGGTGGTGCTAATGTTGTGTTTTGACCACTTATGGAAAGAAATGAATGCTTCCTGGAACTACAGCTTGTTGAGTCTTTGGAAGAAGAGAAATCAGAAGAACATTACAGATGTAAGAATTAAGATCCCCGAGTTGCTGTTTGCTTAGTTAAGATGCGTGCTTGCTCCCCCTACTTAGGAAGCTACAGTAAGGCCCTTTGTTTCGTTCAAATTAGAAAGAGAACTTCCACTTTGTGTGCAGAGGGTCTAACTGAGACACTGTGATGCATTTCAATAAATTGAATCATAGAGACCTATTCCCAAAAGTGATCTAGAAGGTCACTAGTCCAATTTCCTTTTACAAATGAGGAAACTTAAACTTATAAGGAAAAAGTCACTTGCCAAGGTTACTCTGAGTAAGGGTCTGAATGCTGCTTACATACCTAATTTCAGAAAGTCTGTGACACACCCACGCACACATACACACTTAACAAGGGTTCAACACCATTGCCAGAAGACACGTCAATGACCAGCAGCATTCTCTGCTTCCTTTCTGAGGCCGATGTTTCTATCACTTTGCCTGCAACTGTACTGGGTTACCTCATTTCCAATCTGTCAGTCTGCCTGCGACTGTACTGGGTTACCTCATTTCCAATCTGTCACATAGACTCCCACTTTCGTCTGTTGAGTCATTTCTTTCCAAGAGGATTTTCCTTCATTTGTCACAGTATTCATTTCTACGCCAACTCATGAATGAGGAAATCAGTTATCTGAACTGAAGTCCAAGACTGTTCTCTCTTCTACTCCTAGCAATAATGAAGTTTTTATTTAAAAATGTATTGAGGTTCTTTGGGGAAGTGTCTGTTTGTTTGAATACTAGAACCAGCAGGGCACAAAAGAGAAGCTGACGTGAAGTAAGAAAAGCCTGTCACTGCCCCAAGCTCTGCAAGAGAATCTCTCACCCTGAAAACTGGATCTTTCTTGCCCGTTATTCCTCCCTTGCATGGTCACATTGCTGTGTTCACAAGGTGTTTATTAGGACTCTGAGGAGCCGGATGCTCAGTAGACATCCATTTCCTCCCAGTGTGAAGATGTACATTGAAATACCAGTAACTTCAGGAGCTCCTGCAGGCTACACATCAAAAGGACATTCCACAACAAAAACAAACAGGATGCCATGTTTGAAACCTAATATTATATATGACAAATGGAAAAATAGAAATTTTAAATTTAAAAAATACATAATTTATCTTAAAGGCAGCCATAACAACGTATTGATTAAAATAAAATAGATAAAATTATAAACATGGAAACATATTTACATTTTCTGAACAGCTAAACTTGAATTTACAGAGATCTGCCTGCATCTGCCTCCTAAGTTCTGGGATTAAAAGCATGCGCCACCACACCCAGTTTACAAACTTTAGATTTTGATGGCACATAATATAAAATTACTCAGATGAACAACTCTCTGCACCCGTAGAAATAACTATAATGGTCATATTTTTAAAATAGATTTTTATTTTTATATTTATTTATTTTTGGTTTTTTGAGGCAGGGTTTCTCTGTGTAGTCCTGCCTGTCCTAGAACTCACTCTGTAGACCAGGCTGGCCTTGAACTCAGAGATCCTCCTGCCTCTGACTTCTGGGTGCTGGAATTAAAGGTGCGTGCCACCATGCCTGGCTTAAGATACGTTTTTATTTTAATGAACAATATTAAATTCTCAGAAAGGCCATTTCCTTTGAGAGGGTAGCATGGATTTAGAGGCAGTATGAGGCAGAGTTTATTGCTTTCAAACACTTGAATTGGCTTTTGGTTCACAAGAGGATTGACCCAGGGTTACAGTTCACCAGAAGTATCCTGAAAAACACAGGACTCAGAAGAACCCAGCGACTAGTGCGAGCATTCCCCTTTATTTCTTTTTTTGCCTGCAGACATTTTTTAAAAGTGTTGGTACATCTTAGAATCACTGTCATCATCAAGTAGAGGAGACATTTATAGATAGTGAAAGATTTAGATTTGAGTTACGCATGTGGCTTTTCCACAGTCTGTTGGAATCTGGCCTCTCTTTGGAGTGTGTTGGCGGTGCCAATCCTGTCACTCATAAGGCTTCTGTTGGTGAAAGTGAAGTTGCCTTGGGTGTGCCGGGTGTGCCTGGTGTGCCAGGAGGCCTTGGCTGGCCTGCCAGTGAAAGCAGGTGTTACCCGTCACTGACCAAGGGTTTCTGTTTCAGTGCATGAAGGTAGCCCTCTGGGGGAACTCCACCGCTGTATCCGAGAGGGAGTCAAGGTGAATGTCCACATCCGCACCTTCAAGGGACTTCGGGGTGTCTGCACAGGCTTCCTGGTTGCATTTGACAAGTTCTGGAATATGGTAAGTAGCCTTTCTTAAGTCTCCTATGTGTCTCAAGGGCATGCATAACCTTGTTAATCAAAGCCCTAAGAATAACGTCTCAACTGAAATCTTATACATCTTGACAGTCACCAATGAAAACAGCTTTTCTGCTCCCTTCCAGGAGTGTTTGGCCTGGGCAGTTTGGCTCTTCTCTCCCTCCCAGGATCAGGGGACAGTGTATGGAGATTTAATTGTCTTTTTAGTAGTCACATCTGTGGGAGATGCTGGACTGCTGCCTTATAAACATTGACAGTGCACGAGACAGCCTCCCTCCACCAAACAACGAACTATCTTGTCCTGTGTGCCCTTAGTGCTAAGGTTGAGAAACCTAACATTAAGGAACAATTATGTCATCATTTAGTAATTTTGAATAGGCTGACTACCAGCCATTCTTTTTGTTTGTTTTTGTTTTTTTTTTTTCAAGACAGGGTTTCTCTATGTAGCCCTGACTGCCCTGGAACTACCTCTCTAAACCAGGCTATAAACAAAGTCTCACTATGTACTCCTGGTGGAACTCACTATACAGACTAGGCTGGCTCAGAACTCAGACTTTCGCCCACCTTTGCCTTCTGAGTGCTGCCATTAAAGGCATGCATCACCATGCCTGACAGCCATTCTTCTGTTCCTGTCTCAAAAACCAAGAGGAACAGCTTCTGAGGAATGGGACACCGTGGTTTGACTTCTGGCCTCCTTGAGCGCACACACACACACACACACACACACACACACACACACCCTGTAGTGGAGCCTGGCCTCAAACTTGCAGCCCGTTCCTCCCCTGTCTCCCTTCATATCTCTTCATGGATGAGCTGCTGGTTCTACTGTACCTTTTATAGATGAAGCCTGAGTCCAGAGAAGTTGGATCCATGCCGGATCCACTGTTAAGAAAGTACCAGGTTTTAGCCTGAGTCTTTATGGCTCCTAAAACCCAAACCGTGCTTTTATTATTTGTTCGTTTGTTTGTTTGTTTGTTTAAGACAGGGTCTCTTTATTATGTAGCTCTGGCTGTCCTGGAACTATCGCTGTAGACCATGCTGGCCTCAAACTCACAGAGATCCTCCTGCCTCTGCCTCCCGAGTGCTGGGATTAAAAGCGTGCGTCACCACCATGTCTGGTTTCAAACCCTTCTTTTAATTGTTATGGAATTTGAATCCTAGAGGCTTCATCATTTGGTAAGGCCTCTGAGCCTCAGATTTCTCGTTTCAAAAAGTAGGCTAACATCCTGTCATGATTTTATTGTTGATAAGAGCCAAGTTTCTTTATTTGTCTTTCTGGACAGGATCTCACTCTGTAACCTGGAACCCATCATGCTGCCTAGACTGGCCTTGAATTTACAGCGGTCATCCTGCCTCAGTCTCCTGCCTGGGATTACAGGGGTGAGCCACCATATCTGGCCCTGGGGGAAGAATTAAAGAGAATGTATCTATTGACAGTAGTGGTCATAACTACCGTTTCTTTAGATGTGTAGGGTGAGTTTGCATTTTTCAGAGTAAATTGCATAATTTCATTGATCCTGACAGTTATCCTGTGAGGCTGATGCTGATCTTGTTGATGAGAACCTGCCTGGTCATTTTTCCTGTCAGTCACGCTGGTGAGCCTCAGACTCACTGAAACTGAGAAGTATAAGGGAGTAGTCATGCTTCTTAGCATGTGGTTTATAGCTGTCCTGCAGCAGAACCACCTAGGGTTTCTGTTGAACAGTACACATGGGATCTCTAACAATGGCCTTGGGGCTGATGAGATGACTCAGGCAGGTAAAGTCGCTGGCCACCAAGCCTGAAGACAAGATTTGATCCCCAGATCCCACTGGTAGAAAGCAAGAACTGAGTCCTGATCATCATCTGACTTCTGTGCCCACCGTAGCACATGTGTGTAGGGTAGAAAGCCTGCTTCCAGGGCTTGAAAACCCACGAGTCCCTGAGCTCAACATCCCACCAATGCCTGGGTTCACCCAAGCTCAGGACTTGAAATCTCACCAGTGCCCACCCTGGAAAACTCTACTCCCAAGAAACCCTATATAAGCCTTCCTTGTAGGGTAAAAGGTCCAAGCCCACTTCTGGGTCCCAAAAGCCACCAATTCCCTAAGCTCAAAAACTCACCAATCCCTGAACCCAAAATTCCACCAAGTCCCAATCTGGAAATCTCCATCCTGGAACCCCCCCCCCCCCCCCCCAGAACCCCTATATATAAAGCCTGCCTCCTGCTCAGTTCCCTGCTGCTTCTGGCCACCCCCTTGTGTCTCTCCCAATGATCTCTTATGTGAGGTTTGTTGTGCATGTGACTGTGTTGTCTTCCTTGGCCCCGACTGCCAGGATACCCCCCCCCCCCACACACACACACCTTGGAGCTGCAATCTTGCAGTTTCCTTAGGCCCAACTGGGCTACTGCACCCCTTTCTGTTCCCTCCTTTTTCATCTCTCCCTCGAAGCTGCCTGTAATCACACAGCTTCTCTCAGCCCTCATGGCTTTTTTGACTTGGTTCTTGATGGTTCCCTGTTGATGAGACCTCATCCCTGAGCTCAGTTTTCTCATTGCTTCTAGGCAAGCCTTCAGGCCTCCTGGAAAGCCCTGGTACTCCTCATCCGGCTGTTAGTCATGACCCCTGTTGAGTGTAGTAATAACCCATGGAGTGACTTGGTCCTCCTTCATTCCTCCCTGAGTCTTGTGGATGCCCTGGACTATAGGCTGCAGTGACCTTTTTTCATCTCACTCTCACCCCCATCCATGGGAACAGTGTCTTCTATACCCTCTCACCCCCCCCACACCCCTCCCCAACCCTTGGATGCCTTTTAAAAAACCTTCAGCCTCTCTCTACACCTGGCACCTGACCTGAAGGCCTTAAATTTGTTCACCTTCACAATCAAATTTGGCCTTAATACCCCTTAGATAATCAGCCCAAATGGCCTCCTAATGGCACCCCAGATTCTAATGTATTCTGGACCTTTACAAATACTGAGAGTGATGAGGAAATGGAAAAATATTCCCCATTCCCTATATTCAGCTCTAAGCCCTGTTTGTTTTTGTCTGGTCTCCCCCCAAACGGTGTAAATGCCCTGTCTTTTAAGTTACCTTTACCGGGAGTGGATCTGTAAGTGTGTTGCAAAGTGGGAGCCAGAGCCAAGGAGGAAAGCAAAGGAGTAGGGCAGCTGCAGCATGCACACCCATGCACACACCCTGCACACCCATGCACACACCCTGCATCATCCTCTGTCTGTAGCCAGGGCTCAAAGCTTTCCCATCTCTAAGCCTTCTTGGTTCTCAGCTTCCAGGGTTCAGTTTTATAGGCATCCAGGTGTCTTTTTGGTATGGGTGGCATTAAACTGTTGTTTTATGCTGTCCCACTTCAATTAAATGCTGGCTCTGGAACTGGGGTTATGGCTCCCTCTCCTCTAGACCCAAGCATGCTTGTTGAAAGATTTCCTTCAAAATCTCTGTCCCGTATCAGGCAAGCCATCTGCTGTGTGACAGAGAAGGGAGAGCGAAACTAAATAAAGGGACAGGCTATTCCCAGTGTGGACTGTTGCTACTCATCTCATACCCTTTGGGTTTCGGTTTAACTCTCTAAAACTTTTGCTGTGGTGTAAATCTTATCTCAAGATTTGTAAGACTGTTGTGCAAACTTTTTGGAGTTTGGGCTGGAGATGTTGGTCAGTGGCAAAATGCTTGCCAAGCTGTATGAAGGAAGCCCTGGGCCAGCTCCCCTCTTGATCCCTCTTTTCATTGTTTTTGTTTGTTTGTTTCTCTGTGTAGCCCTGACTGTCCTGGAATTACTCTGTATACTAGACTGGCCTCCAACTCAGGGATCTGCCTGCCTCTGCTTCCCGAGTTCTGGGATTAAAGGCGTGCGCTGCCACACCCCACCTGTGTAAACTTCTGTTCCTCAAGATTTGTAAGCATATTGGGTATGATTAAAAATCTGTAAACTCTGCAACAAAAGGGTTAATTTAAAACTTGTAACACTGAGCTGGGCGTGGTGGTGCACGCCTTTAATCCTAGCACCCAGGAGGCAGAGGCAGGCGGATCTCTGTGAGTTCGAGGCTAGCCTGGTCTACAAAGTGAGTTCCAGGACAGCCAGGGCTGTTACACAGAGAAACCCTGTCTCAAAACAACAACAACAATAACAACAACAAAAACAAACAAACAAACAAACACCTCGTAGCACTGGGGTTGACAGTTAAAGTCTATACATAGGTAACCTTAAAGGAAACTTGGCTTGCCACCATCTTAGCCGCTGTCCCCACACTGGGATGGAGGCCGCCATGTGGCTGACAGCCATCTTTGCTAGGGTTGGAAAGAATGTAATCTGCCATATGACTTCACTCCTACATTGATTAAAAGTGACCACCCCACCCTGGCCTCCTGGGTCTCCCTTTCTCCCTCCTCAGCACCCCTCTCAGGTACCCACTCTCAGCTCACCGGCAGCCCTTGGCCCTCCCGCTACTCACTTCTGCTCCACCACAGGACCCCCTCGGTCTCCTTACCCAGCCTGAACCAGCCACGGCTCTCCCTCGGTGGGACCTTCCTTTGCCTCTGTTGCATCTGCTGAAAAAATTAGACCACACTGTCCAAGGATGGGCACCTTGTCTGCATTCTGGCTGCAGCCTAGCTTCTTATATTTGAATCAGAGAAGTTACCCTTTGGGTCACCTAGTACTTTCATCTCTCCACCACCTGTCCCTGCGTCTCCAGACGTTACCTCCTTCCTGAGTTCTGTCTCTTCAGGTGGCATTGGTAAAGGATGCCACACTTACCTTTCCGCCATGCCCACGCCTCAGCATTGCAAACTGACTCTCTTAAGGTGTGCATGAGCATTGGTTTCTGCTGGCCTCTGCCACCCACCATACTTGGTTCCAAATTCTAGAGTCTGCCTCTTCAGCTGCTTCTTCCTCCACCTGCTCTAACCACTATCTCTCCTCCCCTACTCTGTAAGTGTCCTCTCTCTGGCTCCTGGAGCCTGCTAGCCCTCCAGGGCCCCCCACCACGGGGCCACTCTCTAGCCTGTTTCCTGGCCTCCTCCCCCAGAAGCTGCCCGCTACGTCCTGCAGCCTCCCTCCGCAAGCCCTTCGGGGCCTCTGACCTTGTCCCTCCTGTCTCTTTGCTCCTCTGGAGGTCTCACGGCTTCTCTACGCCCTCCTGGGCTTATTCCTTGTCTCTCAGCTCTCACTTGGAGCCTGTAGAAACCCCCTCCAGTGGAGTTCGTTTTGTGACCCTTTCTCTCTTTCTCCATGGTCTCAGATTTTATTAAAGTCTCACTTTGTTACTACAAACAGCTTGGCTTCAGTACAGTTCAATGGCCAAAATTGGCATGCTCAATTTTCAGTGGGAGCAACTTCTGCCACTGCAGATGATCGGAAAACCTTTTATATCTAAACTTGCTCTCTCCTTCTCTATTTGTTCCCATCTGCATGTATCCATGGCAGCTCTTACGTGTGACTATTTATCATCTAAGAGACCCCCCCCACACACACACCTCTAACCAATAGCCCATCTTAAAAGGGTCCGGAAATTGCTCTATATCAGGCTGTCAGAGGCTAATTTAGTTCCCTACAATTCCCTTATCCATCTCTCCTTCTCCCGGACATTCCCACGCTTGTTTTCTCTGTTACTGTATGAAAATTCCTGTCCTGAAAACAAAAATCATAAAAACAGGGTTTATGAAAGATAGGGTTTAAAAAACAATGCTTGTTTAATAAGGTATACTCATATATAAGAATGTACCTCAACTGGTAGCTGGAATTTGTAATGTAAGAGTCACCTGGGTGGTATTAGTTTTTAAAAATGACATGAAGGGGCATGGAGAGCAACTGAGACTTGTCACTGTGTGGCAGGACCGAGGTTCCTAAAGAGAACCCAGGAGAGGCTATTGGTGAAAATGCAGCCCAGTTTGCAATGAGAATCTAAGAAAGTGAATAGTGGTCTGAGGATGGGAAAGTTTCAGTAAGTTCTGAGGGTTTAAGAAAGTGTAAAAGATCTGAGGATTCGAAAACTTAGTTTTGAAGGTATAATAAAGTGCATTAAGGTAATAAAAAAATATTTTGGTTATCTTTCTCTCCCTCTGCTATTGTTAAGATATCAAAGGCTCAGGAAACCTATATGCAAATGATATGCAGCCCACATTTATGGTGGAGTCTGGAGACTGCTCACCAGCAGTCCAATAGATACCAGTCCAATAGAGAACTGGATATTGCCATTCTTAACTCCCTTTCACCCCCTCCTTTTAATTCTACTCATTGCACCCTGCCTTCTGAACTTTTTGTCTAGATTTCTTCAACAATAGATCCAAAAGATTTCTAAACAGACTTTTAGTCAGCTGCTATTACAGGATTATTAGCCCCTGGCTACAGAACCAGAGGCCTGTGACCTCATACTATACCCTGATTGTGAAGGTCAAGTTCACCCCAAGAATTTTTGGTGCCCCCCAATCAACAGGAAGTAGTTTAATAATGATGTTGCCCCCTTCTTGACCCCTAATTATTTATTAATAATAAACAAAAAAGGGGGGATATGTAGGGTAAATGAGCTCAGAGTTCCAGGGCTTTTGAAAAACCCACCAATCCCTGGGCTCTAAATCCCACCAATCCCTGGGCTCAAAAACCTACCAATTACTGAACTTGAAATTCCACCGATCCGCACCCTGGAAATCTCCACCCTGGAAAACTCTGCCCTAAGAAACCTTATACAAGCCTGCCTCCACTTGGTTCTCTGTTGCTTCTCTCCTGAGCAGAGGCAGCCACCATCTTGTGTCTTTCTTAATAAATCTCTTGTGTGAGGTTTGTTGTACAGTGTGGCTTTGTGATATTCCTTGGCTCTCAACTGCCAGACTTTCCCCTCAGAGCTGCAACATTTACAGTGTGTACCTTCTCCCCTCATATAATCAAATGTAAAAAGCTTTTTAGCTGTGTGTTAGTGTACACTTTTAATCCCAGCACATCAGAGGCAGAGGCAGGTGGACCTCTGTGATTTCGAGACCAGCTCTATTTACGTAGAGAGTTCCAGGCCATCCAGGTCTATATAATGAGATTCTGTCTCAAAAAAGTGGGGGAGGAATTGGGGTAGAAGGGAAAAAAACCAAACTAACCAAACAGAAAAACCTTACCTTTTTTTTTTTAAAAAAAGAGCAGCCTTGTGTTTGTATTTTCATAAGCTTGCTGCATATTTATGCTCACTGAAATTTCTGAATATCTACGATGGGGTTGTAAAGCTTTGCCATTGTCAAAGAAGCGCATCTAATATGCTGGAAGAAGCTTGGAAATCCTAGGCAGCCACGTCAGGCCTTACCATATTGTGACCACGCTGAGTCACCTGTTTAGTTCTGCTGTAATTAGATGCTCTCCTGCCTTTTCTCACAGCCTCTGTAAATAACATCCTTTCCCCTTTCTTCCCTTTGGGCTCCTCCAGGCCCTCACCGATGTGGATGAGACTTACCGTAAACCTGTGTTAGGCAAAGCCTATGAACGGGATTCTTCGCTGACTCTCACAAGGGTAGGCAGCTTCCCCTGACCTCCCGGATACCCACCCTGCCTTCTAGCTTAGACGCCATGATCATAAGCCCACTGCCAGGGAACCAGGTGTCAGTATCAGAGTCTTAGTCCCTCACTGCATGCTTCCAGCAGATCCCCGAAGCACCTGCTTCTTACCTGCATATGTGCCGTTCAGCTTTGTATCACAGAGATAAGGGTACCTTTTCTCTAGTCATAGTTGTCTGAGTCATGTCTGGAAATTGGAAAGTGACCATTACCTTTAAGAAAATGTCAGTGCAAGGAGTTCACAAGATGTAGCTAAGGAATCTGACCTTGTTGTGTATGTTGACAGAGTTATATTGTAGGCATTACCACAGCTAATAGTTGTCACTGTTTTCCTTATAGCTGTTTGATCGGCTGAAACTTCAAGATTCCTCCAAAAAGGAAGCAGATTCCAAGTCTGCGGTGGAAGACTCCACCCTGTCTAGATACTCGCAGACATCCACTTGGAAGGTGGCTTCAGTGTGGGGACGAGGGGACACCGACCGGGGCTCACACAAGCGCTCCTGCTCCGTCCCTTCTTCCCTGCAGGCTTCTGCAAGGGAGGAGTCCCGGTCTGAGCTGTCAGGGAGGACTGCACGGACAGAAGGGTCCAGTGCGGGAGGCGCCTTCTCCAGGGCCACCACCCTTTCACGGGGCCAGTCCCGAAAGAAAAAGAGAAAGCCCAAGGTGGATTACCAGCAGGTATTCACGCGACACATAAATCAGATTTTCATTCGAGGCGAGAATGTCCTGCTGGTTCATCTTGCACAGTGACCAGCTCAGCCCCACGTGACCGTCAGGTTTTAGAAATAAAGTGCATGAACTGTTCTTATGCTATATCCTAGTATCCCGATCAGAGTGTGAGTCGCAGTGATTCCCACTGGTCGTGCCCGTACAGAGGACAGAGCTGGCTCACCCTCTGGAAGCCGTGTTGAGGGGAGGACAGGTCAGCAATCCTAACCAGGCAAAAGCCATTCGCAGTATATCTGTCCGACAGGCTGTCATTCTCTGCTCCAGAGTCTCAAGCATAAGCTGTTCCCTTTGACTTAGGGTTATAGTATGAGTGGAGTCTACTCTCTGGAAACTGTAAGAAATGCCTGAGAAAGAAAGATTTCATTTTTAAAAGCTAGTGCTCCGAGCACCAGGAATTTGATCTATGAGCAACAGTGTAAATTGCCTGAGAGCCCTGCACCCATGTCTTGGAACTGACCTTTGCTCTACATCGTTCTCTCTTGATCAAGAAGTGAAATTTCTCATCCTTGAATAGTAATAAGGTCTAGGAAAGTTACGGCTTATGCAGGAGTGAAGCGCAGCTCGGTGGTTGCTCTAAGCAGCCCGAGGTGACAGCTCGGTTTTGAGCCCCCTCTTCTCCTGGGCAGGAAGGCAGAAGCTTGTCAGTGTTCCCCTCACCAGAGGTGGCCTCTGCACATGGCATACCAGATGGGACTGTGCCGTGCTTGTGGCTTGTCGTCCTCTCTGACTCCTGTGGCATGGTGCTAGTGTGCATGTGCTCTGTGGTATCACCCCATGTGTTGTGTGTGAACTGTCCTGATGTGACCTTGGCGTCTGACTTCAGAGAGTTCTGCATGAACTCAGTAATACACATATATCACATGCCTGAGAGTCCCCTTTCTAGGCGGGGCTGGCCTTGTGTAGAAAGTCTCTCAGAATGGTGTTGCTATGAAAGAGGGGTCGTACACTTTTATTCCCTGTGTCATACCAGTGAGGCCCTTAGAGGTCAAATGGGTGTGTTCTAAGGGCACTTGACGCCCATTTAGACTTGAGTACAGGAATACCAAAGGACCCAGGGATGCTCCTACTTGAATTATATCACCGTATGCTTTTCAATCACAATACAGAATGGGCTACATCTTGACATTGACTGTTAGGCAATATTGATTTTCAAAATTTTGTTTATACTTGCTTTATGTTAGATAACTTATGTTCAAAGTAAGAATAAGAAATAGATAACTAGTCCAAATGTATGTATGAATAGAACATTTTCCCTGCTGGGTTTGTGGATCATGTGAGTAAGCCTCCTGAGAAGCAGGGTAAATAGTTTGGTTAGCTGGACCACTGCCTCATCAGACAATGAAAAGTGAGCAGATGTCCCTCTTTCCCTCAGACACCTACCTCACCAGGGCATTGTGGCAGAATTTTAGGAAGATGTTTTACAGCCTCTAAGCATATCTAAGTGCCATGAGTAATTTTTCCTTACTCTATTGTATAGCTCTGTACAAACCCTCTTGTCCTATGAACAAGGCAGGTGCTACATAAGAAAGATATCTCCCGCTGTCATTTGTGGTCTAGTAACCATCATCAGAAGGCTGCGAGAACTTCAGCAGCTGTGTGTCATGGTCTGTTCTTTCCTCCAGAGGGAAGCAGGTCTAAGGAACAGCTTCATTAAGGAGAGAGTGACTCTCCTTGCTGCTCCCCACACCCCGGCCCCTGCTTTTCAGGGGTGTCTGTGGTGGTACCGAAGGGAGAGAGTACAGCTAAAGACAGCGCTGTTCCCAGAGGGGGCTCTGTGGGCTTCCTGTCTGTTTTCTCTTTGCCTGCTCTTGTTTCTAATTGTGTTTAAGTGGGAAGGCAGGGCAGACGCTCTGAGGTCCGTGGAGGCTCTGGGTACAGACTCCGGCTCACCACTCTTGTCTTCTAGCCTAAACTCCCGTCTCCCTCCTGTGCCCGTCTCCGTTACCCAGTCATCATCAGGCTGTCCGGCCTCCATCTCCACCGATGTTCCCTGTGTGCCGTCCTCGCCTGTCTGCCCTTTTGTCCCTTGGCTAGAAGCTGTAATGGATGCTCTTTTTTCCTGACTCTGTAGAAATGTGCAATCAAAAGGAATAGAAAGAATTTCTGTTCATGCTAGTGACCCTCCTGATTTATTTTATACACATGACAGTTTCATGTTGCTATAAAGCTCTCCCATATTTCTATAAGGATTGATTTATAGTTTTCCATTCAACATGACAACTCTAAGCCATGAAAATTATGTGTGTTCTATCTTTAGCTCCTCTCCATTTATTTGTTTAATTTGGACAGTGATTCCAAAATGAATACTCTCTAGGAAATGTGTAATTTTGTGCAAAGTGTGGTAATTATTTTCAGATAAGTCAATTTAATAAATTATTGCCTTTTCTTTATTATTGGAAAAATTTTCAAAAATAAAGAAAAATAGGTTCCAATAACATATTGCTGCTCAAAAATGATATCATGTAGGTCATAGTGAGTCACTGCAGTGGCTGGACTGGGCTGGTTGCTTAGTGGTAGGCCTTGCTTGGTCTTCATGAGACCCTGAGTTCAGTTCCTGACTGAATGAAAGAGTGAAGGGGTCAGTCAGTCAATGAAAGTTGCTGTGGAAACAGCTGGAGTTTTCCTTAGGAGAAAGACAGACCCTGGGGAAAAGGGTTGGTGGGTTGAGTACTAGAAGACACTAGAAGGCCCCTTCCTTCTGGAGCCCCACAAATAGAGAATGGAGTAGAGCCTCCTCACTGGTACTCTGTGGGGATTAGAGTTTTCTTTTAAATAAACACTTTCACTTTTGAATAAACAGCTTTGATTGTTCAAACTCATCTCTAGACACCCGAATAAGTCACAGAATATTCCTGTATTCTTGTTGAGGTCTTTTCAGGAGTATGTGGCTTTATTAGGTGGTAATGTTGCCAGCAATTAGCATGGCTGGCAATTGGCTTGCTGTTTTTGTTTTTGTTTGTTTGTTTGTTGTTTTTTTGTTTGTTTGGTTTTTTTGTTGTTGTTTTTTTTGAGACAGAGTCTCACTGTGTCTCCCAAGCTGGTCTGAAACTCACAATATAAACCAGGCTGGCTTCAAACTCACAGATCTGCCTGCCGAGGGCTGCAGGTAACGGGTGCCCTACCCCTGGCTCAGCTGTTAGTGTTACCGGTTTAGTTTTTGTGGACTTTTGAATAGAAATTACAAGTAGGCAAGCTTCAGCACCTGAACAAGGTTGTTAAAGGTTCCTGCTCAAGGCTAAGGGAGGTAGCGTCCAGGACAGGGGTCCTGGGCGATGTCCAAGGACTAAGGTCTACAGCTTAAATAGACAAAGGAAGCCAGGCTCCTACAGGCACAGGCAGCCATGTACAGATGCCAGGATTTCTGCCCAGGTCTCGGCGACTGGCTTCACAGAGTGGTCTGCTCATGTTTGTTGGGTTTGTTTGTGCTCAGCTTGCAGAAGCTGCTGGTGGTGCTCACACCGCCTGGGAAGACCACACATTGGTCAAGTTCAGACATGTTGTGCATGTAGGTCACAGGAAGCTGGGGAAGGAGCCAGCAGCTTCTGAACCTGGTCATGGGCGGAAATACTGTTTTGAAAGTAGTGGGCATTAAATGGGCAATGTTAATGTGGAGCCAGGCTGTGTCACGTGATTAAGAAATGGCCACCAGAGCCCTGCTGCATGCCATTCTGTGCGTAGATCCATGCTTGTGCTCCTCATCAGCACAGCTTTCGCCTGGGTTGTTTGTTTTAGTGTCTGGGAAGCTCGATGGTTTCTTTCTTAGGACCAGCAGGCAGCTTGTGAAGTTAGCTTCTGAGGCAGGGGATTTGGAGCAGTCTGCACCTTGCTCTTTGGCGTTTATCAAGGCAAAGAACATTCCAGTGTGGGTGCCCACGAACCCTTGGGATGAGCTGCGGTCAGATCAGGAGCAGCCCCGTCTGTCTTGACAGGGAAAGAATGCCCCTTCCTCAGCCTCACAAAGATCTGTGCCGACACTTCTGCCCTTTAAGAGAAAAGAAAGACCCAGCATGATGGAAGTGGGTGTTTGTGTTTCTGTTTACACTCTCTCCAGGACAGCCACCCAGGTGAAATCATGAAATACAGTTGGCTCTATAAATTGCTTCTTTAAATGTCCTGTAGGTTTTTCCTGTAGGAAAAAATTAAAATTCAAAGACAGCTAGCTGTCATCGGTGCTCTCCCAAAGTGTTTCATTCCCTTCTGTACTTTTTGTGAATGAAATGGTTGCTATGCGTAGGTCAGGTTAATGGGAAAAAAGAGTCTGGTGGTATAAATTGAGTAGTTTGAGAGAGGTTTTTATTTTTCTCTTCCTGAACCACATCTGGAATGCATGCAGCCCGTTGTGAATAACTCTGTTTATCTGTCCATGTCTTTCTTGCCCAGGCTTTTTCTCAGTGGCTGAAAGCAAAGCATTCTCCTCTGGCCTGTGTGGGAAAGTCAGTTGTTACTTTCTGGCAAACTAGTGGATTTAAGATAAGCCTCCGCCTCCTGTCCCAGTTTTCTGAAGAAGGGTGGGGCCCCGTCACTCCCAGTGTTTCAAGGAGTTTTCAGACGTTTGTCATGTCACTCTCCTAATAAAAGCAAAAGCCCTCTGTCAAGAAATGGCATGGGTGGTCTAAAGATGGGGGCAAGAAAACTCCGGGCACCCGGGACCCTTGGGGTCTTTAAGCTGTCAGAGTCCAGGCTCCATCCAAACACTTCCTGCAAACACAGGGTGTCTCTCAGGAAAGCTGGGAATGTGGTTCCTGGCACATCGCATGGCTTTTGATTATGAGTCCTTGGGAGCAAATGTCTGATGTGTTTTCAGAGCCCTGAAGGAAATGTCTGGACACTCCCAGGGTCGCTGCAGGTGACTACCTGGCCATGTCCTGTAGAGCCTGGCTCCAGAGCAGCTCTTCCCCTCTTTTTCTGTTCTCTCAACAGGAAGGCAGACAGTAAGCTGTGTCCTAAACCACTCACACCTGTAATCCCAGCCCTTGGGAGACTGAGGCAGGAGGACCACTGTGATCCAGGCTAGTCTAAGCTACAGAGGGAAAGTGTTTCAAAAATAAACAATAAAAAAAGACAGTAACGAAAAGTGATTTGCTTATTCAGTATGGACGTGTAAAGGCTGTGGCAACTGTGTCCCCCTGCACCGTGACTTGGTGATGGTTTACAGACAGGGCTGACGCTGGATGACTGTGGTTTCCGTGCTCAGACAACAACTGGTAAACCCCGACCTGACCTCCTCTTTACCTTACCCCTTGTTGTTAGGTTAGCCGAGACCCTTCCTGTTGCGGGGACCTGCCGCTAGTAACCTCCAATTGCAATGTGCTGCTTTTGGTATGTGTCGAATGGGAGTCTGGAAACTGTAATAAATATGATTGTATCCATTCGCTTGCCGCTTGGTCTCTGCTAATTTGGGGAGTCCTGGAAAAATCGTGGGTCTGTTACCAAGAGAAGACAGGCATCTAGAAAGTTAAAGTATTTCAAGAGCGGGCCGGAGAGATGGCTCAACAGTTAAGAGCTTCACAGTCATAAGGACCGGAGTTCAGATCTCAGCACCCACGTAACAAGCCAGGCGTCCCTCATACACCTGTAACCCCAGGACAGACAGGAGACTTGGGCTGGCTGGCTTCTAGCCTAGCTGAGAACAGTTGAGCCCTGGTTCAGGGATGAGACCTCACATGAAAGAGGGAGGAGAAGGAGGAGGACCACAGTGCCCTGGGCATGTCCACAAACCCATACACGTGTACACACAAATCACCAAATAAAATCTTTCTAGCCAAGTGCAGTCCTGTTGCTGTGGTCTTGGGGCCTTTTGATGCCAAAGCTCACATCTGGGTCCCCATCACTGAGACAGCTTTGTTCCCCCAGGTTCGAATTCTCCCACCCCAAGCTGTACTAATTGCCCTGTGGATTTCTTCTCCCTGGTCGTCACTGGCATCAATCCAGTCTCCTCACGATCTGCTGACATCACCATTGAGTCTTACTCGATCTGAATGTTTTACCACGTTGGAGTGATAGATCTACACACACTTCCAGAAATCTGTGAATGGGGCATAGCTTCCCTCCATGCATGGAAGGAAACTGAGTGGCCTGACGGCTTGCCATATTGATGACTTAATCTCTTCTCTGTGCTTTCCCAGTACCCAGTAGAACAAATAAATATCAGGTTGGCTCAAACATGGCATATGCCTGCC